>VUQR01003837.1:20492-31858 GCA_015108515.1 Hemichromis elongatus
AGTTCCCCCCTTTTTTTTTTTTTTTTTGTCTTTTTCTAAAAAAAAAAAAAAAAAAAGCACTTCTGCAAAGGATGCACCTGTGCGTCCTCAATTATAGCTCTGCCAGCAAGCCTCCTCTGTCCTTCACATGGATTTCAGGAAGAGAGATCCTTCAGCATGCTAAGATTGATTTCCTGGTCACAGGCAGGAGGCTTCAGGACAGAGGAGACAAGGAGAGGGTCAAATTAGTGAAATAAACAGCCCACTGTCCCGTCTTTCCCTTTGTCTTTGTCATTTTGGTCTGTTTATCCTCGTCATGCTCCTGTTTTTAGATTCATGTTTTGTTTCACTTTCGGGCTTTGTGGTTCTTGCTTTTTTTTTAATTGGCCAGTAAAGGCTCATTTTTCATACAGTCTGTCTCCAGCCCTGTATTTGTGTCCTTTAGCACCACAACCCCTGACAGCATTTTAGACCTGTGCCATTATGAAAAGGGAGACTAGGTCCGGCTGAGTGAGGTTGTTAGTGGGACTGCTTTTACTCAAAAATGTCCATGGTCCTCATTTAGACATGCAGATGCCCCATTAAGACACCAGATTAATGGAGAGGAGCGCATGTCTGAAAGCAGCTTTGCTGTATAGTCACACATCGCTGATACTGACACTTTGAACACACATGATGCATCTTCTCATCCCGTCTCTGGAAAATTACTCTGACCTGTGAAAGTCAGAGTTATTTAAACTCCATGCAGGATGTAACTAGGAGAGATTTATTCTAGTAGTTGTTTTGGTGTCCTTAACTTTCTGGCTACAAATCGTCCGGGTAGCAAATTTACATTAAAAGCAGCCAGTGAAACTTATTCTTTGCAGCTGGTCTGTTTATTTATTTTATTTTCTGTCATTGTTTACCAGTCCTTGGAGGGTGAACAAACCCTAATCTTGGACACTAAGTAAGAGTTTCTGCAGACAATGTGCAATCAGTGTTGTTTACACTACAGCTGTCCTGCAATCGAATCCAATCAAGAAAGCTATGCCTCTGCATGCCTGCTCTACCTGTGGTCAAAAGAACAGCTTGTCTTGTTAATCACTTGTCATAAATATTGGTCGTATAATATCGACTGACGCACACAAAACCAAAAATAAATAAATAAACATTTTATCCAGACTAACACACGCTATTACGCAAAACTCAGGCCTCAGAATAAAGAGGGAAAGAAAAAAGAAAAAAAACTCATGTCTGAGCTGCAAAAGATCAGGCCTGGGTTAATACACCAAGCCAGTGGGAGATAAAGACAAAGAGGCGGAAAGAAAGAGAAATAAGATTTTATTTAAGAGAACGCGCCGCTGCCTCACAGATGCAGAGCACAGCGATGTGAGGCTGACCTCTGGAAGGAAAGCAGCAGCAGGGGTCACAGAGGTTGATCCAATTCTGGGCAGCCAGTGCCAACAGTCTGATTAAGAGGTGATGAACAGGGCAGGCCGACCATCATCTCTGCAGGTGGATTCACTTTGGGATGCGTGTGTGGGCTGGGGGAGGGGGCCGGGGATGAGGGACACGAAAAGTTCAAGTACCGTAGCCAGAGGGATAATCAGCAATGGCGCTAAAATTACTATTGAGCTGTTGTCTGTTTTTGCCAAATATTGCCAGATTTTGCTCCACTCGTATCACTGCCAAGTTTAAGCATTGTTTGACTTGCTGTGGTCAGGGGCTTAAGTTAGCTGGTCAGAAGGGGTGCTCATGATGGTGCCGGGTCGTCTGGCAGCCTTTAAAACAATTTTCCTCGGGATAAATAAAGTGTTATTAATCAATCAATCAATCAATGAAACATTAGCACTAAAATGAACGTGGCACTTTTTCACAGTTGCGGGTTTAATAAGTAGTGTTTTGACAGGTTTGCACCATTTGATGGTAATTTTTATAAATGTTCATCTCTCATGAATTATTAAAGGCTTAGGCTTGTGTTTAAGGTGCACGTCATGTGATAGGAAAACTGTTTTCTCTTGTCATTGTCTTGGGAGAATGGCCCACCCGTCAGAGTATCAACAAACATTTGTCTATGTGTGTGTGTGTGTGTGTGTGTGTGTGTGTGAGTGATTAGGGTGTGAGGGGTAAATGTCACTGATATGGTGCTGGGGAGTTTCTCTGCTGGGCCAAAACCTGAGCGACTGCTCATCTCTAATTGGACCCATCTTAGTAACCTTTCCGCAGCCGGGGTTCCCCATTCATCGCCGTCTATCTGTCTGTCAGCCAATCAGAGCTGAGGCAGGTCCTCATGCACACAGTATACTTTCGCACTAATGTTTTTGTCTTTAATTTTTTACATTTTATGTTTATGCCTTTGGATTTATGTTTGTTGGATAGGATTTTCAATTTAAGGGGATTCATTTTTTATTTTTTTTTACTGTTTTAAAAATGCCATTTTAGCTTTAGCCCTTAGCATCCTTCTCGCTGACCTCACGTAGTTATTGTTGCCAGCTTAGTGCCTGTGTTGCTAGATGCAATGACTTTTCTGAGGACTTTAGGGACTTGCTCCCCTGCTACAGGGCCAATGAGCGGCAGAGCAGCTATGCCCAAACATAATGCCCATTTATCTCACACAGTGAAATGTGTAGCTTACTTTGAAAAGACAACGTAACAGTCTCTCTGTTGGTTTAACTTTCTTTCTGAGTTATAATTTTATTTAATGTTAATTAGGAGTTTTAGTCTGGATTGCCAGAAACAATAGACTGTTTATAAAAGAAGGGCATTACAACCACGAGGTCAACCATCTGTTAGCCAGGCCTTGTGAAGCATCGATCTGACGATTTTGGCCGTTGCTATCTAAGCTGCTTCCACACCAAAAGCGACATTCCAGGCTCTGGGTACGTAGATAACCTTATTATGCATTTACTAATAGGTCATATGTCAATCAATGTATTCTTCAGTGTCATTGGTAGTCACTTCTGTTGCACACCTGGAACCTGAGAAAACTTTATCTCGTGCCCTACCTATTTGTCTGTGGAAAAAAGAGACTTTTCTTATCTCTTCCTGACTTCCTGACAATGAAACTGAGCCAAAACATTAAAGCTAAGAACCCCTTTGTAAATTAATCCTTCTTGTGTGGGAGCTGCTTTCCCATTGTCCTGGAAATGGATAATACTCCTGGCACGGCTTTGGTATGTCACCATATTTGTTTTGCAAAGACTCCCAATCTATTTTCTCCACCATGTCACTTGTGTGTTACTTTCAGTGACAGTTCCATTGTCAGTCCAAGCATAAAAAAACTACCACTGCTGTTTTGCCTCTGTAGTGTTTTCTGCAGACATCCAACCCTTAGTTACCTGTTTACACCAGCACACACATGCCCCCGTGTTCATTCAGCGTGGCGCGTTTACAGACAGATTATTTCGAAAAAATGTGCTAAAAGCTGGTTAGAAGTTGCATTAGAGAGAATATAGACACACATACAAGCTGCAGAACCACGTCGCACATACGGAAAGTTTTGCTATGTTTTTGAATCATAGGGGGAATTGGTCCTGTGCTGTCGAAAATGCAGAAACGGGTAAGAGACAGACGTGAAACCAGACGGATGTGCAAACAGACAGACTGACAGCAGCAGCACACAAACACAGAGGGGAGGCCTGCAGAGAGATGTGAGAGAGTGTGTTAATCCACATGGCGTAGCATTTCCTCTGTGGATCAGTGTGCGTTTGAACTTTTCAAGGGTAGGATGGCAAGGAGCGATCGGCCACTCTGTAAATGTCAGTGGATCTGAACAGCCAGAGCCCAGACAGCCTCGTGCCGTCGCCTGCCACTCACACTCTTCTTTATCCATCCTCCTCTTTTTTGTCTCTGTCTGGGAGCTGTTTATTTTCTCCTCTTCTTCCCCCTCCTGTTCTCCCACCCACCCTCTCCCTCTCACTTTCATTATTGTCTTTTACCTTTGCCTTGCCATTGCCTGCAGGAATAAAGCAGATCCTGTAATAGACATGGCTGTTTTTTGTTTCTTTGTTTTTCTCTTTTCTCACCCTTTTCTGGATTTCTGTTCAGCCTAACGCCACCTGACTAGTAACCACTCTGTTTCACATTACTCGGTTTCAGAGACCATATTCTATTCTGGCGTCTTGCCTTTATATTTCCCTTAATTTATTAGCCTACCTTTATTTTTCTCTGCGAGTAATTAGATTTTTTTTGTGTCTGTGTCTTGTAGAAGATGCTGTTTTATTACATTCTTCCAAACCATCTTCAATTTCCTAGGGAATTATCAAGGGAGAGTCCCTTCATTTAATTTGTACGGAAATTAATTTGTCAGTGTAAGAAATAGGATACTTGCTAATCTGGTTAGGCCAGCATTTGTCCCACCCCCTCCCACCGCCACTTTAGGCCGCCTCTCTGCTAGTGTTCAGGAGTGAGGAGGCAGAGACGGTAGACAGGCACGCCGTTCTTGGAGACGAGACAAGAATTCAAATAGAAGCAAAGGAAAATACAGATCTTTTGGCGACAAAAGAAACACTGAAAGAGGAAGTGAAAAAGACACAAGGAAAAGAGGAAGAGTATTAAAATCAAAATGCCAAGAGGCGGGGTCATAAAACGACTGCCTTTATTGAGCGGGGCACAGTGGGCCAGTCGCTGCCTGCGGGCCTTTTCTACTCTTGTACTGCACTTCACCTACACAAGTCGTACTCATACTTCAGTTCGGCCCAATGAAGCTTTCCTGTCAAGATATTTTGAGTACAACAAACGGTGAGACGATAAGGCGATAAATTAAAGAAATGCATATAGTTTTGTGTTGTTGCAGGAATATTTTGATTTCTATTTGGTCTTTAGATGACAAAGCAGAGGCAGGGTGCGGTGGACTGGCAGGTGAATGACCCTCTTTGGCGATAACCTGGCAAACTGGACCTGTGATGTGATGCTTGGCACAAAGGAGGATCTAGAGTACAAGGAGAAAGAGCCAAAGACAAGGCAAACTTCACAAACAAATAAAACTCTAGGAATAAGCGTGAGCGTTACACCCTAGCAGCAGAATAATCTGGCAAGGAGTGAATGGAAGGAACAGGGATATATGCACATTGCAACTTGCCACTCCCAGGCAGACACAGAGAGAGAGGTGAGAGAAACATAACGGCCAACAAGCAGTAAAGGTACAGGGAGTATGGCATTATATTTGAACTGAAGGATATGCAAGTTCTGGAATCAAGGATGCCTCTTGGGTGAAGTGTTTCAGGCATGTCCCACCGGAAGGTATCCCCAAGGCAGGAGAGATTACATCTCTCAGCTGGCCCGGAAACACCTCGGGATGAGCTCGAAGAGGTGGCTGGAGAGACCGCGGTCTGGACGCGCTTGCTTATGCTGTTGCCCCCACGACTTGAATAAGGAGAAGGAGATGGATGGATGGATGGATGGAGATATGCAAGTTGTATCAGTCTTCTTAGCTAACACTTAATGAGTGAAATGTTCCAGCATCAGTGTCCATATACGTTTGGCCACATTGCAAGTATTGTTAAAAATGTATGAAGCCAGAA
Organism: Hemichromis elongatus; assembly: GCA_015108515.1. Classification (NCBI taxonomy): domain Eukaryota; kingdom Metazoa; phylum Chordata; class Actinopteri; order Cichliformes; family Cichlidae; genus Hemichromis; species Hemichromis elongatus. The sequence goes on from VUQR01003837.1 coordinate 25,973, forward strand.
TGAACTTGGAAATGCTCGCTAATCCAAGAAATATGGAAATTTATGTGCATTGCAGTATCTATCAAAAACTGAAGAAAGAATGAGAGGAAGAAGAAGAGACTGTGTGTGTGTGTGTGTGTGTGTGTCCCTTTCCTGCTCGGTCCCATCCCTCCTGGCCATCTCTCTCTACACTCAGGCAGTCTCTCTGGCTGTTGTGTGTTTGTCTGAGATATGGACTTGGACCGCCCACTCTACACATTCCTCTATAGTCCATCCGCTTCCCTTGGACGTTGAACAAATTGATTTGGGAGTTGATTATTCAAGGGGCACGTTTCATAACTTTTGCCTGGCTTTTCTCCACCTCCCACTCTTGTGTTTTTTTCTCGACGTACATCTGGCTCTTTCTATCTCACGCCCATGTCCAGCTGCGGCTCTGCAGGATACCGCAGAAGGAGGCCCATGGGTCATGTAGTAACTACAGATTGCAGTTTAAGGGGAGTTCGTACAGCGAGGTTTTGACTTTGCTCACTTTGTGCGCAGTTTCTTAACGACATATTGCCCTCATGTGTGCAACTGCACATGAACATGTTAACTTTTCTCAGTGTTTAATTATTTTATAACACTCCTGGAGATTAAAAGGAACCACTGTACCCGTGACTGCATAAAAATCTATATGTGTACACTAATAATGAATATTCAAGAAATATCGGACACCAACTAATAAAGCATTCATCACAGGAACATGAGCTGAGGCAGAGCTGCAGACACACTCCCGCTTGTTATTAATATAAATGATCACCAAAAAATGACTAATCGACTCAACTCTGTCCCTCTCTCTTGAGCCAGGAAGTCACATGTAGCATAAGATAATCCTAATTAGGATCAAATTTACAAGGGATTATTTTCCCGTGTTCTTCAGTTTTAGGCAAAGCTTAAAAAAACTGCAACAGCTGTAAGTAGAGTAGGAATTTAGTAATTACTTCCATAATTGATCATTTTCTTAATTAAGCAATCAACTTTTGAGTGTAAAAAGGCAGTGTCCTGAAATTGTTGTTTTTGCCTGCCAAACAGCCTCTAAGACCTCAAGATAATTAATTTAAAAAAAAAAAAAGCTGGGATCAGAAAATGTGTCTTTTTTTAAAAACAAAAAAAGACTAATCAGTTATCAAAATAGTTGCTGATTAATTTCCTGTTGATAAACTAATTTCATCTCTACTTAAAAGAACAGCCTGCTTAGAGAGAAAACCGACTTCTTTGACACGAAATATCACACGCAGCTAATTAGCTAATCGTTCGGCTTTATGCTGCTTGCCTAACTTTGGGTCCATTTATTAATAAAGACTAAAACTGGCATTAGAGCTAACAAAAAAAAAAGAAGCTATCAGTTATTTTTTAGCCACTGCTACCCTCATCAAACACCTTCCACAGATCAGCAGTGGGAGAAGACACTGAGCGAAGATTGACACACAGAAATGAGCCACAGAGTAAATGAGAGCATTATAAAGAGAAAATGAGGCACTAGTGATTAATTAACTCCTCTCGCTTCCTCGTCCTGTAAGGCCAGGATAATTTTGTGACTTTATACGAGTGCCGCAGTGCTGTGCGCTCCGGCTCGGTCTCGTACACCATGAAACATAGATCAAGAGGAAAGTTTGAGCGCAGAGAGACTGTATTATATGAGCCTCTGCTTGATTGCTCTGCAACCAGAGAAGAGTGAGGGGGAGGAATAGCTTTGGCGAACTCGCTAATACATCTGATGTATTTCTTCCTCTTGAATGTAATGCACTCGCACACCTTATGCAATACAGAAGTACTTGAAGATATAAACAGTCCACTCTGATGTACCAATCTATCCAGAATTTTGCAGCTACTGCTTCCTGTTGAGCCCTTTGGCTCTCAGTGTGTGTGTTTGTGTGTGCGCAGTGTTTGTGTATGAGCATGACGCGCCATGTGCATACGTCTTTTTGTTGTCCTCCAGCACACTGCTGTAATCAGGTAAGCCTAGCGGCAGTGTTATCTCTGTCAGGTACTGTTAACCACTAGCTAACTCCTCCACAGAGCTCCTTGTGCGTTTCATCCCTTTTTCTAGCTTTTCTTTCCTTTTTTCCCCTCTTCAGCAGCCCCCAGGCTCTCTAATCTGCCTCCCCGATGGCTTCCCTTCCTCTCCTACCTCACCTGGTTCCCCTCTGGCACATTCATCTCAGCGTCACCAGAACTATACATAAGCCTGCTTCTGTCTCCCTGGGTAGAAAAAGATGTGGTGTGTCATCCAGGATGTTGATATGCGTCACTGGATTTGGGTGCACCCTGTGCTTATGCTGTATAAAAGAGATCCTTTGCACAGTGGACTCATACAGTACATGTGTCACCTGGTTGCACCAGTCCAGATGGCTACTGTGACTTCAAAGCCTCAGCATAAGCATAATGCTGTCTGTTTTTATTTTTTGTTGTTGTTTTTTTTTTTTTAAGCAAGCCTGATAAAATTTGAATGAGACGCAGAAGCCCCATTCATAACCATCAACAGAACTAGTCATACTATGATTCAAATAACTCCATAAATTGTGTTCCAGAAGACATTACCGCCACAAAACCAGTCCAGAGGTCCAGTTATGTGACTCGAATGAACCCTAGCAGGTGAAAGTGCCTATAGATCAAAGCCATTCTTATACCAAGCAGTTGGTTTCATGGTTGAAGTTGAGGGTTTGTGGGGATTGACTTGCCTGTGGAGCCAGCCTCAAGTGGCCAAGACAGCAAATGCCTTAGGCGCATTAATAATTAGCCCTGAAGACTGCAGCTTGGTTTAAACAGGTTCCACATACACAAACTCATTAATTTGCATAGCTAACAGAAGCCACTGAGGAAGCTAACACAACGCTGAAAAATATTTTGAAAAAAACAGAGTTGTACCTAAACACAACAATGGCACCTATGGATGGCCTGCAAAGAAGAACTGGTAAAGTTCATAGTGGGTCAGCATATGGGAGCTGTATGGCAAAAATAAGTGAAATGTGGAAATTTTAGTTGCGATCCAGAGGGCATGTTTCTTGGTCAGGTGGTAGACTGCGAATCCAAGGGCACTGGAGGAAACACAGGAGACAGGAGTGACTAAACATTGATGAATAAGCACAGGAACCAACTCAGAAATGTAATTTACTACCACGGCGAAGAGGACAGTCTGGTGCAGGGTCAGACACAGGCAGCTTTAAACAAACAGCCTTCAATGAGCAGATTGCTTGCAGGTGTGTGACAGCAAACCTGCTCTACCCGAGGGCGGAAACCAGGCGGGATCCGCTCGTCAAACCACCTGCAACCAAACACAGAGAAACACAAAATCAGCCTTCCCCAAACCTGGACCACACACATTCATCACCATGATACATTTATGATCAGAAGTACATAAATACACTCATCATGGGAATGTCATGGTAATTTGGGGCTTATAATTATTTATTTGAACTGTTCTTTTTCCTCAGTGGAATCATTGTACAAGATACATCTTTAATGACTAACATCTCAACCAAACAGGTTCAAAAATATATACTGACTCACTTAAATATAATCCAAGGCCTGGTCTAAGAAGCTTAGAAAGAAAAACATCAGGACTTCTTTAAGTTGCTTGAAGACGTTTCACCTCTCATCTGAGAATCTTCTTCAGATCAAGGGTCAAATGGTGGAGAGTCACAGATTTAAGCCGTGTAGGAGTGTCCCCCTCAAGAGGGACAATGGACCCCCTAATGATCCTCTACCTAATCACACGAGCCAAAGTGTGAAAACGGGTGTGGGTCACAATCAGCCAAGGTTTCAGGTGAGCTCATTGTGAAACCTAACCCCACCCTATCATGTGATTTCCAGAGGTCAGATGGCCCAGGATGTGAGTGGGCGTTAAGGGGTCTGGGAAGGGATCTCAGAAGATGGCAGACAGTTGGTGTCGTAAACCACCACCTCTGTTCAAAGATGCTCGTTCACAGTAGACATAGATGGCTTCTTTCACTCCTCTTTCAAACCATCTGTTTTCTCTGTCCAAAATGTGAACATTGGCATCCTTGAAAGAGTGACCTTTGTCCTTTAAATGCAGATGAACAGAGTTTTAAGACATGATTTAAAAGTGGACAGTGGAGCCTCTCTACCGTGCAAGGGCAAATTATTCCATAATTTAGGACCCACGATAGAAAAGGCCCCGTCCCCTCTGAGCTTGCTCCTAGATCTCGGTACCTCCAGTAGCAGCTGGGCAGCTGACCTGAGAGACCTACAGGGTGTTTGGGGAAGAAGCTCAAAGAGGTAAGCTGGGGCAAGATTGTGAAAGCATTTAAAAACAAAAATGAGAATTTTAAAATGAACTCTAAAAGACCCAGGCAGCCAGTGCAGAGAGGCCAGCACTGGGGTTATATGCACTCTCGCTACACTGTACAGCATACACTACATTGTTAATAGGCCAAGGCCTATTAACATTTCCTAGTGGTTATGCTTGACTACAAGTGTTAGTTTCACTTTGCAACATAAAAATCATGTTTTTGACAGCACTCAGTGGATTGACCAATACTCTGAACAATGGGAAAGTTCAAGGAACTAAGTGAAGATCTAAGGAGGAGAACTATAGTTTCAAAGATCAATAGTTCAAATAATTGTAGACAAGGAGAGGAAATTGGTTAGGATGTTCAGAAGTAACCGAGGAACCACAGCATCACTGTCCACAGTGAAGTCTGTATTTCAGGGACCAACTTGCTACCAAATTACCCTCAGATTTACTGACATGATGCACATATAGTCAACCCCAAAGGCCCATTCTGAGCCACCAAAGACCTGATTGGTAACAGCAGTTACTAATAACTTCCTGTCATTGATTATAAACATAAGTGCAAATACATTTAGGTTCATATGCAAAATAAAGCATGAATGCAGCTCTTCCACGTTTCCGCCCCCCAAATTCACACACACCCACTGTCTATCCTGTGTGTGTTTGGATTGAAAATGGAAGCTGGCAGTAAGAGTGTTTGCCAAGGTGTCTCTTTGGTGGATAGATGATTTAGTGGGTGATTCTATGAGGAGATTCCTCTGTGGTCTCAGCTGGGACGGAGTGAAAAAGAGGAGAGACGAGTGGGGCGGGGGGCAGACTGCCCTAGTCATTTGATGGAGAGGTGGAGTAGGACTGTGTAATAAGACTGCACAGGTGTCCGTGGGTACACACACACACACACACATAGAAGCCTGAGCACATGCACAAAATCGTCCAGCAGATTAAATGCGCTGCAGGTTGTGTGAGACTAGAGAGCCAAGCAGAGAGAATGGGAGAAGGTGTTGAGTCTGTGTGTAAGCTCCAGGGCAGCAAAGTCTTCCTCTACCACTAAGTCAGCTACTGATCTCATTTCTCCCCAGATGGACTCCTAACACACTCCCATCAGGGGACAAATATATATTCTCTCTGTCTCTTTTGCTCACACATTCCTGCACCAGCGACCTTTTCTCTTTATTTGTCTCCCACTCTCTTGCCATGACTTCATCTCAGGCTCTTGCTCTTTTTTTGCTCGTTTTTTTGTAGTTTTTCTTTTGTTTGTTTGTTTTATTCTCTCTCTGTCTTTACTTGCCTCCTCCACACCTACACCTCCCAAATTCTTTCTTCTGTGTGTCTGTCACATCGTTTCATCCCATATCATGCAATATCCCAAACACCATTGCACTCTTGCCTCCTTTTTGATCAATCATAGCATAGAGGTGCTGTTAAACTATGTCCTCTGGTGAGCCGGCGACCACAATGTGTCCCTTGTGAGTTCACTCCCTGTCCTGCCTCCATCCTTGCTCTTTGTCATCGTTCTCATCGCCTCAGCCCTCCAGCTCTTGCCCCAGTTTGTCAGCGAAGCAAAACTGGCTGAGTCTCGGAGCCCATCATTCATCTACCGCCCCCCCCCCCCC
>VUQR01003839.1:5536-16002 GCA_015108515.1 Hemichromis elongatus
AGATGGGGGGGTGGGGGGGGGGGGGGGGGGGGTAGCCTTCGTTATATGGGATACCTTGTTAACTTCTTTAAACTAACAAACACTAGGGAGTATTGAGCTGAGAGTTGGTTGGGGGGTTCTGTCCAGCATCATTAAAAACCTCTGATTCTGCTCAACTAAAGCCATATGAAAAGAAGGTCATTGATTCTTTGCAGAGGTTTTGTCCAGATAAAGGTCATTGGACTGTTGCAACAGTCCCTGTTCAGTGCCAAGGTAGGATCCTGTGAAGCAATGAAGAAAAAATCTGCCTGTGCTTTGCCCGCTCTGTTGGCCATAATCTTATTTTAGCCACTACGTAATGGTTGTTGAATTACATAATTGACCCTTGTCTACCAGCTATGAATGCACTAGCTGTTTTAGAAGCGAGTGTAAAAGGGGCCACTTTGTTTAACGCCAGAGGTAGAGGAGAAGGAGAAGAAAGTAGTATATACTTAGAGATGAAAGTCACAGAGAGGAAAAAATGAATGGTAGACGGCAAAGGCTGTGGTAATGACGAGGAGGAGAAAAGGCAGTCTCTTACCTCTTCAGCCCTGATGAGCCACTCCCTTGTTGCACATGCACTGATGCACCGACTTCCCCTGCACATGCACGCTGCTGTGCAACACTATTATCTCATAGTGAACCTTTTTCTGTTTTTTGCTCGTTGCCTGTATAGTGACAAGATTTTAAGGATAACCTTACCCTCATGTAATGCTCAGAGTGCTGTTCTGTTGCCCTTTTATCTCACAACAACTAAGTTAAAGACATTCATTAACATCAAGACTTCTTATCCTGAAATGTCTTATCGCTGAGAATATGACTTTTAACCAGATACGTTTGTTTGCTATGTCTTTGAGCTGATCCCTGCAGGAGTAATGCTCATGAGTAATACAAATTAAATAACATTCTCTTTGTACTGCACTGAGGCATTTTACACCTCACATGTGTCCTGCTCAGACCCCGCTGCTTACTTCAGCCCACTAACACACAGCCACTCAGTGCATGTGCATTTAGGCTGTGCTTGCATTTTTTCATACTTCTGTACGTTACATTTATGTGCCATCAGGTCCATAAATTTAAACCTGATATGGTTGGTATGCAGACTTTAAGTTTTAATTCAAGGCTTGAGTTGGTTAGATGCTGGGAAAGGATTAGTGATCCTCCATTTGAGTTGTCATCTGTGGTCTCTCAGGCTGTTTGGTGTTGCTGAGCTGGCCAGTGCATTCCTTCTATTTAAGAATGTACCAGATTGTTGATATGGCCACTCCCCAAGTTTTTGTTATCTCTCTGATAGGTTTATTTTGTTTATTCAGCCTAATGACAGCCTCCCTCACTTGCATCAACATCGCTTTGAGAGTTTCGGTAAAAAGATGCCAAATACAATCCACTCCAGATCTTTTGTCAGCTGGCCATGGCTTGTCAGTTAGATGTCCAATTATTTTTGAGCCTATAAAAACAGCGCCTATATAAATAAAAATGTATATAATTCTTATACAGTTAATGCAAAACTTTTGTTAAACCCCCTAAAATTCAAGCTGAAGGTCTGCACTTCAATCACATCTTAATTGTGATTGAGTCTTTTAAATCATCATCTTTTAAATCAACTGTGATGGTGCACAGACACAAATGTGCAAAATGTGTCCAAATTCCTATGGATATTACCGTGACCTTTTTGTGGCCACAGGGTGCTTATGAAGTATAAAGATACATGAACACAACATCGGGGCTTTATGTGCTGCCACATTAATTTTGCGCTGGCAAAACGTTCAAAGATAATGTGATGAGGAGCTGAAAGACTTTAAAACTGTTGAGTTATTTTCTTTATAGGGCCCGCTGCCGGCTAAGTTGTTAATCTAAACATCTGCGTGGACTTGACATCCCAACACACGGCACATGCTTTGTAGTCAAGAGTTCCCTTTGGGTTTGTTTATCCTGAGGTGCTAGCTTACTGTCGGCTCTGCCAGCTGCAGCTAAAACCATTTGGTCAAGGTTGGAAGAATTTAGTGTGCGTGCTTGTTTATGCCTGCTAAAGAGCACATGTATACTGTGTAGGCATTCAGGTGCAGGGCCATGCTCTTAACAGTGTTTCTCGGTACTTACATGCTTGCTACTATTTCCAGGGTGTTTCACATTGATGTTTCCATTGCCTGTTTTCTCCTTTTCTGTTTTTTCCATCTTTGCAGCCTTGTTCTTAATTTCCTGTTGAAGTGTGTCCTTTTTTTTTAATATCTGCTCCACACTCCCTCTCCTCCTCCTCCTCTTCCTCCTCCTCCAACTACTCCTTTACCTCCACCTCCTTCTTCACCAAACCCATAGTTTTACTTCTTCTGTCTTCCATAAGGTCAATATAAGCTATATGCTGGTCCTTGTAGGCACAATTTGGTTTTTTGTTTTGTTTTGTTTTGCTTTCTTGATTCTTTAGTTATTCATGATGTTTCGATTCCAAGATTGCTAAAACAGTATGTAATACATAGAATAGTGTTTTGGGAGTTTTTTATTTTGCTTTGTTTTGTTTTTACGTGTGTGTGTGTGTGTAATTAACCAAAGAAATTACTGATCCACTGAAGCCATATATGCTCTTTAAACAGTTTATTGGTTGTGCTGCTAAATTGGTACATTTGAGAAATGTGCAACTTATTAAATAATTTTTCATAGGAGGCCAGTTTACATTTTGATAAGCGAGCAGCTGCCTTTGTTATGTGGTCACACTTGGCCTGTAGTGTTAACCACAGGACTACACCTCCTAATACAGGAAAGTCAGGTTACCACTTTTAGATGTCAGCCTTTTGTTGGTAGCAGCGTTGTGATATATAAACTGCCTGAAAGTGCAAACTTGACTTTTTGCACAGCAGAATTAACAAAATGCAGCCACACTGGTGTCTTATTTGATGTGGCGTCAGTTTGGAGCCAAGTCTAAGCCAATTTTCTGATAATGTAATCAAGCTAGTTTTCATAATGAGGTTTGAGTAAGTCCACAGTTGTGAAAACTTGGGAGTATTCTTCGGAAGCAGCTTGTTTCTCCTGCTGCTCAACGTGGTAGTCATGAAAAACTATTGAAGCAGTGCCTGCAATTGTCTGACTATTGGGAATTTAATTGGATGAGAGCATGTTGACCAAGCAATCGACGAGTTGATTCTGAGATCAAAATCTGATATGTCTGTCTTATTTAGCTTGTGCATTAAATATATATAATGTTGGAAAATGATATTTTGTATATGTTTTAGCTGCAAGTCAGAGTGACATGTGCAGCCAGACCCTGTAGTTTTAGGCCACTTACCCCTGTTCACACCCTTATCATTTGAGTTCTGTTCCTCATTTATTCAGCACTGCATTTTGTTTATGCACTGCATTAACTTCCTTTTCTGGTTCCCATGTGAGCTAAGAGATGAGTGGGACCGGAGGTTTGTTTGATTCAGTTTTGACTACCATGTTTCATGCGGAAACACTTGCGGGTACCAACTTTTTTTTTTTGTTTTTTTTTTCTTTTCAAAACGTCTCACTCATTCTCCTTTCTGTCTCGCTTTCTCTCTCTCTTCTCATCTGATAGGTCATACAGGAAATGGTTCTGATAGCTTCCTGAGGAAATTACACCCACTTCCTGTCTGTGTGCCTCCCCATTTGCCACCTTCTCCATTTCTTTTTTTTTTTTCTAGTCTTTTCTCAGGCTCCTCGAGGACCAGCCACTGGGGGAGTGGAGGAGCAGCAGTACTGCTTGGAATCCCCCAGTCAGTGCTAATGAGGTTGAGGCCTGATGAGCAAGTCAGATAAACCATACAGGAGTGCAAACACAGCAGGCAATAGCCATTAGCTGTTGGGTTATTTTTGGATGCTTCCCTCATAGCATATGGAGAACAGGACACAGCCTATTGTGACCAAGTATAAGAAAGGAGCAGTGACCTATGCTTATACAATGGATTCTGTGGTCAGGTGCACCAAGTAATGTAAACAAGTCTAAATCTATCTAAATTTAGTGTTTTCAGTACAGGATGTGTCTCCATATACTGGTGTCCAACTTAAGAGCCACTTGCTCTGAAATGCCAAGACCAAATCCCAAGTTTTACACCTACCGGTAGTCATTTTCAAAATCATCAAACCCCTGCCCGGAGTGACAAACGTTTTTGAATCTCTGTGATTAAGAACGTCAAACTTACTCTCTTTGATATTACTAATGGGACTGGTTAGCAATGGGGTTTGTTGCATAAATATGAAATCTTTAACTGCAATAGTTCACCAGTTTAAGAACCCTTCTTTTTTTTTTCTTTTCTTTTCTTTTCTTTTCTTTTCTTTTCTTTTCTTTTCTTTTTTTATAAAGTTCCCCTCAAGACGCAAGTGTCTTTTTATTGTTACACACATTTGACCTTCATTGCATTGGAGGAAGCATGCAAAATTTTGACTCCAGTAAACAGTTTTCATTTTCAGATTCTAAGGAGAGAAAACTACTGTGTTCAAATCAAATGTATGAGGATGATTTTGTGATAGCATAACTGGTTTGTAAACTTCTTGTTGTTGCTTTTTCAACTTCGAAAGTGTCCGTGCACAATTACTAAGAGGGGACCAAAAATCGTAGATTTGGAAGTTTCTTGTGAGCAAGAAGTAGAGTTCAGTTTAGAAGTTTATACAGTTTTGTAGTTTAGAATTTAGGAATTGAATTGATTTCTGTGTTTGTGTGCAAAATGAAATGCATATCAGACACAAGTTATTATGTAAAGCATGGATTTGCAGACTTGTGGCTGAACCTATATTTCCACAGATTTATAGCCTTCCTCTTGTTGCTGGCACTATTTTTTTCAAACTGTGGCATGGTTCGAGGTGACATCTTAAACTTTGTGAATAAATGTCTATATAATATTATATTAACATAATATTTTGGTGGAGATTGCTTCTGTGGTTCAGTAAGCTGAATGTGTTTTTTTCTTTTGGTTCTTCCGTCCATCCATCTATTCACTTCCGCTTATCCTTTTCAGGGTCATGGGGGGGGTGCTGAAGCCTATCCCAGCTATCATAGGGTGAAAGACAGGGTACACCCTGGACAGGTCGCCAGTCTGTCACAGGGCTAACCCATAGAGACAGAGACAACCATTCGCTCTCACATTCACACCTATGGGCAATTTGGAATGGTCAGTTAACCTATCCCCACAAACTGCATTTCTTTGGACTGTGAGAGGAAGCCTTTTGGTTCTTGTTTTTAAAAATGTTGCTATCTTATTTCTCCTTTGCAGTGTATCATTTAAACTTATTTATAACACCGACGTCTGACAGTCACTGCCATATGATTGCAAATGCTCGATTGACAGGTGCAAGCCCCTTTAATAGCAGTATGGCCGCCGAAGACGCAGATTTTGGGGTGAGGTCACAGTTTGACGACTCCACTCTTCTTGGTCACAGGAGTTGCGCTAAAGAGCTAATTGTTTTAATGCTTTGCAAGTGAATTTGGGGTTTGCATAAGAGCTGATGCAAGTGTTATAATGCTGCAGGGAAACCTTGGTGACCTGGTGGAAATGTAAAATGTTAAACTGTAAAAGCTGGTGCAGCTTTTTTTCCATCTTTTTTTCCAGTTTAAAGTGTTAGACTTCTCTATGGTCTGAGGTGAAGAGGAATGCTTTGTAAAGACCAGCTGTCAGAGAGTACACACATACACACAAGTTTACCAGCAGCTCTCTACAATAACATAGGAATGGTCCCCTCCCATATACATGCTAGGTTCTAATGCACACACATACACACACAAAGGCACGTACGCTTGATAGCTATCATTAGATTGATGCCACCTGACACTTAGTTAGTACTGGAATGTGATGGAAGGGAGGGGTGGTGGGCAGCTGCCGACTCAGGAGCACCGGACCTGATCTCAGCGCTTCTGGGACGCTCTGTTCAAAAACTCACGGCCTTCCTTTTTTTCCCCCTTAGCCACGTCTGTATCAGACAGGAAAGACGCTCGCAGCCTAGTGCTTATGCCAGTTATCCTGTAATGTATGTGATGGGCAGAGGGTCTGGTTATTGCTCAAGACTCAGACTGTATCCATCTGTTGTCTGAATTGTGCCATATGCTGGAATGCACCACCTGGCTCATTCTGGTCAGAGGAGGCCGTGTAGTCCCTGACCCTGCCTATTTCCCTCTGAGTTGCTGCAATTAGCTTCCTCCTGCCTACCTCAATTTATCTTCCAAAGTATGGATCTGCAAATTAACCGAGACATAACAATAACAAAGGCTCAGATTTCACCTGTCCTGTAATAAGGAGACTGAAATGCTGAGAATATTGTCACTATTGTCAGATTTTTTTTTAAAGCCCTGATCAATGTAAGTGTTCACATGAAGGTGGTCACTAGCTCAATAAAGAAGCTCAGAGTTTCACAGTTTAGCTATGAGGGTGTTCAGATGAAAGTGGTGTTGGCAGGATATGGCACAAACATAACAGGCAACAGATTGATTTTACAAAGGAAGAAAAAACTAAAAATATTAGAAAATTAAGAGGGTCAACCTATAATACAGGCTAAAAGCAATACAGAAGCTATAGAAAAATACAACATTGTGACTGTGTCATACACTAGTGCTAATATTAAAACCATTGTATGAATGTTTATGTTCTTTAAACTTTTAGGGGAAAACTACTATATATAAAAACTGCTATAGCTACTATAACAGAATAGTAAAGTTTGTGCACTTTAAGACTCTTGTAGGCTCATTCTTTCACCCAAAACCCTGGTGGTTAACGATCAGAAAGTAAAGAATAAATAAAAATCTAATTCAAACAATGACTTGGTCTATGTGAACTTTAGAACCTCTTACTATGTGTACACTGAGCCCAATGGATCTTACAGGACGGCTGATGCAATTTTCTGGTGAATTGATTGGTTAGTAGACAGATATAGTGTATCTATTGATTACTTACCTTGGACATATTCTGGTATGTATCAGGTAAGCTCTGCAGCATAAGTTACCATAGCAATGTAAGCAATGTACTGTGTTTAAAAAGTGGACCAATTTCATAGCACTGAAAACACAGTATTGATAATGGAGTTACCTGGTTAAGCCCAAGTTTTGCTTCATAGTATGACCCATAGTAGGACACATGCATAATACAGTAGCAACGTGTCTATAATAGCCTTTATACTAGGTATTACTACTGATTAAATAAATGAAACTAATTATTTATGGTTACTTATTGGTTTTCAAAAACCAGTAAGTCCAGGAGTTCTGGACACTTTTTGCCAAACAGAAGTAACCAGAAGTCGATAGGAATGCCTAAGATTACTGAAATTTTCCTTCTCAGTTCAGTTTTTGTTCTCACGCATCCATTGTTAAACCGTGAGGGTGTGTTAAGAAGTGTTCACAGCATTTTATCTTTCCACCAGTAAATGGGTAGATATGTTTTGCACTTTTTGTTGTCATGGTGTCATAGCTTCTTCATTGGCATGATAAAGTCTCGTGATAGTCTCATTTTAGTGTGGTGTTGGCAGTTGGGTGTATGGGTGTGAAAAAGAGGAGATGTTTCCCTCGGTGTTATGTTTGTGTATGTCCCTGCAGATGTGCGTTCATGGCCCTGGCAGGCCTGTGTGTCTCTGTTTGGCTAACCCCTCCTACGCATGTTGCTCCAACACTGGCCTTTCTCAACCTGCAGCCCACTGGAAATGGCCATGAATGAACACATTCTCTCACTCTCTCCCTGTCTGCATCTTACTCACTGTTTCGCTCTTTCACTTTACCAGAGCGCACTGTGACTTTAATGTGTTTCTCACCCCACTTATCTTCTTTCGAACACATACACCGAAATCAGGCCATAAATCAAATAATGGTCATCTGTACAGTCACATTTCCTTATTAACTTATTATTAACCACTAAGTGAGTTTTTTTCCACCTACTTAACAGACGACATACAAACCACATATGTGAGCAAGTTTACAGCAGCACAAAAGAGTAACTGAGAAACTCTGTAGACTTCATTAATCATTTAATTTTTTTTAGAAAAAAACAATTTATCAAATCTAAGTTATGTAACTACATTGATGTAATAATCATGAGAATTTAATTTTGCTATAACAGTATCTTCCTGTCTACCATGGTTAAAAAATAGTAAAGGTACAATTACCACATTTATAATGGCAATGCAAAAATGAATAGCGGACACCTTTTTGTAGTTTGCAGTATATACAGATTATTTTAGGAAACTTGCTGTAAAGAGCACAACACTAATCAAAATTTGACTGATCTTTAGTCTTCATTCTGGGCTAGAATAGAATATGAAGCTCTATCATTAGTTCATCCTATGATAGAACTAATGTAAATGAGTCCTGATACTAAGGAGATGCTTGATAAATGTTCAAAGATGCTTCTTGCTTACTCTTCTCTTCTTTTTTCCCCTCCTCTGTCTTTAAGATGACTAAGTTTTTAATCATTTTGTCTCTGTACTCACTCTGCCTTGTGTTCTCACCTAACACTACACTGCAGCATTTTAACGTGTGTTTGTGCGACTGTGTGTATATAATTGGGTGTTCCCTGGTGGCGGCTCTGGGTCTGCAACCTTCAGAGGACTGAATACAAGGGCTGTGTGTTGTTTGTGTGTTTTGGGGAAGAGGAAATGGTTTTGGCTGTAAAAGGGTGCGGCTAAATTGATGTACTTTTTCCCATTCATCATTTTCTAAAGCAAAAATGAAAATAAACCTTTAATTTCTTATTACTTTAGCTGCATTTTTAGACCTGAAGAGCTTATGTCTCACCTAGAAGAGAGCTTTCTGCAGAGTGTTTTTACTGAACCCAACACAAGTCTGGAAAAATAATGAACAAAATCTGGACACACTTCAGACAATGTGATATTTTCCAATGCATGTTATACCCCAGGGACAATTGAAGGAAGAAGGAGAATCCAAGGAAATCTCTCTAAAAAAGAACAAGGTTGAAAACTAATATTTAAAGGCTTTCATATTCAAGTCATCAGCCAGCACTGCATTGCAAACTGTGGTATAAATCACTGTGTGGACTCAAGAATACTTCCTAAACCTACCATCAGCAATTATGTCACAGGGTCCATAATTGCCTATCAAATAAATGAAAGGTTCACTTAAGAGAAGTGGGAAAACTTGAACCCATACCCTGGGTTTAAGAGTAGATGGTGCTATAGTTTCTCAGTAGATGGTTCAAAAGCCTGCATCTTTAATGTACTTCATTGGAGATACAACAAGGCATGGCTATCTTATTCATCTGTAAAGGCTCCATCAATGTTAATGTATACAAGTTTTGCAGCAACATGTGCCACCATCCATGTGATGTCTTTTCAGGAAAGGCCTTGCTTATTTCAGCAGGGCAACATTCAGTTCATGTTGCAACAGCACTGGTCCATGGAGGGAAGAAAACCCAGGTGATAAACTGGACGATGTTTTCACATTAAATAAAAATCGTAAAATAATTTCCAAAAGGTTGAGTGTGGTTAAAGGTACTGGTTGTAAAGTTCAAAAAGGTTACAGCCTCACCAAAATAGAAACAGCTATGATGTTTTATCCAGAACACCTCTGGTTTCAGTTTTTGAAACTGGCTCCAAATTTTTTAATATTTGGACAGATTTGTATGCAATACCACTTCATACCAGGTGATAGTCGGTACCCTCAGTGACAAGTTGTTGGGGTTTTTGGTTGGTTTTTTGAAGGTATAAGTAGCTGCTCTCCACATTTGTGCAAACAGAAAGTAATGGTTAACTAAAAAAATAATACAACAACTATATGTGATTAGCTATCTATCAAATTGTTTCCTTGGGTGCTTCTAAATTGATTTTCTTAACTGTTTGTTGTCGGACCCTAGAGAAAAGTTTTTGCTCTCATGTCCATTCCTATACTACGTTTAGAATCGCCAATAACATCTTGATCCATACTCAATAATCCAGGTAAAGTAGATCCCAGAGAGATGATTCTGTTCATCATTCTGTTTTGATTGTTATGCAAGTGTGCTTATAAGGTTGGAGAAACCTGCAGTGAGCTGAGACTGAAGAAGTCAGTGATGAAACATTCTCCCACGGTGCCTCCAGATAAACAGAATCAACTTTCTGGGAGTCGCCAGTTAACGAAACTTGCATTTCTTTTTTTTTTTTTAAACACAAACTTCGCACAGACCAGGAAGTTTAAACCCAGAACTTCTTAGAGGAAGGCGACAGTACTAACCACTAACCACACCGATCTCATCAAATATACTGTATTTTCTTAATTTGTACTACAATGGTGGCTACAATAACACTGTCTCATAAAACATTGTCTTCAATTTTAAATAAAATTCAGAAAACCTGTTATGAGTAGTTCCTTTAAAAAAGAAGTAATAATGCAACACATTGGTAAACATACACCAGCTTTTCATTTAACAGGCATTCAATTCAACAGATAATTTTTTTAAAACTATCTATAGATTTTTGAGCTTTTTAAAGTTTTCATTTATTTTTTTTTAAGTTGTTGACAAAACACTACTTTC
>VUQR01003840.1:4834-25731 GCA_015108515.1 Hemichromis elongatus
TTAAACGAGAAAAAAAAAAAAAAAAAAAAAAAGTTTACCAAATGAATAGAAATCTGGATTGAGATGGCAAAAAAACACCCTTAAATTAAAGGATCTGCAACAGTTTATAATAAACACTCACATTACTCTTAGAGTATTTACTGTAAATTCATTATATGTTGAGGTAGTGATTGCAGTTTGATTTGTGATAACATGACCGTGATACTAGGGTGTAATCTTTCTAGCAGGAGCATGTAACATTTCATCTGTTAATGAAATGTGATCTTATCAGGGTGTGCCAAAATATCAGCGGCAAAACAACTCAACGTAAGGAACAAACGCACGCCCAGCAAAGGGGGCATCGATCTTTAGTGTAGGTCTGAAAGAAGTTAACGGAAATTTTTGGAGGGACAACAAAAAGAGGAAAGAGTTAAATGGGGAAAAAAAAAAGAGCCAAAAATCCGTTGTGCCACAAAGCCAAGCAAGAACATTGCATTTACAGTACTTACGATTTTATGATTTCTCATCATATTATCAAACTCCTCATTAATTTTTTTATACTTTTCTTCTGTGTGAGGAGTGAGGACATATGAGGCATCGGGGTCCGGGCTATCACAACCTCTGTGTTCTTTCTTGTTTAGCGCCTGTAGTGAACATCAACATAAAGACAGGAATCAACACAAAACAGCAGGGGACAAAGGAAGTACTTACACCGCAGCGCTTGTACATTAAATCACTGTCTTCGCTTAGTTTGCCGAAATGGTCATCCATGAGGGGGCTGTGCCCAAAACAGTCATCAGGATCAGGACTAGCACAGTCATTATGGCCTTTGTTTCTCAATTTCTGAAATGAAATTGCACAGTTGAAAAGAAACAATGTACAAGAAGTAGCCCTGTGTTTATGCTGCTTGTTACCTGTCACATACAATACTGTGCAAACGTTTTATGGACATCAGAACTGTATATTTTTAATACTAATGCTTAACATTAAGAGGAAACTGATCTGTCACAAAATATTTCTGTAGCATCACAGACACAGTCAGCCATAAATACACATCTTGAGTGATGAGAAAAACAACAGGTCTGTAACAGATGGTATGGCCCCCATACAACCTCACTGAGTCAGTCTAGGATCAAACTAAGAGACAGAAGACGCCATAGACTGTATTTATAAAAAAGCCAATGTGATGTCACCCACTGGTTTGTGGACTCATTTTAAAGCCTCAGACTGAGCACTTTGGCTGCTGCCATCTTACAGAGAGGCGGATATGGCTGATAAAGTGACACATGTCATAAAGTAACCACTCCCTAAAGCATAACCTGCTTTATTGCCAATTTTACTTCTGGCTTCTGGCTTTTACTTCTGGCTAGAATTTATGAAATACAACTTCACGTTATGGTAAATAAGGCCTGAAATAAGCAAACAAGGCCATAAACGTTTAGGAAAAAACGCTTACTGAGGTAATAAATAAAGTAGGCAGTAGGACAACTTAATAATAGACTTCCGTACAATAGGATTTTATTTTTGCAACCAGATGAGCGCCACCCCCTTGCTCGCTATTGGAAAGAATGCAGGTTTAAGGCACATTGATGCCCAGTTTTTAAATATACAGTATACAGCAGACACCTGAGATAACCCAATTTCACACAAACAGTGGTAAGTTCTTCAAGATGTTTGAGGTAACCTCACTGCTGTATAGCTGGACAAACTCTGTGTAAGGCTATGTCATAGATCTGGAAACATTTTAAGCTGGAATAATAAATAACTTTTTAAAAACTTTAGCACTTTTTGTCAAGGTAATCATTTGCATATGTACCCTTAACCTTTGACCAGTACTATACTTTAAACCAAATAACATATGAAAATATTCTACTGTACTGTTTTTTCTTTTCTTTTTTCAGTAAAACAATTAGAACATTTACAAACACAGTGGGCCAGAATGTAGAAGACAAGGATAAATGGGAAAAGTCACGTTCATCCTGGAAGCTCCCTTTTTCTTTTCTTTCGCTCTTCCTCCTTGTATCCATTCGTCCCCACAGCCTTTACATAGTTCATTATATTTCATCTACGTTGAGCCACACATTTATCAGAATGCCCACCACAAAATGACTATACAGCTGAGCACACCCAGTCTCCAAATTAGTATGGTTGGCACTTGCATAAAATGGATTATCAAATTTTTTTTTACATATGCTTATTTGTGTATGTCATTGAGAAATTATAGCAAGATAAGGTGGTCCGTTGTGATGTTATAAAGAGCCTATTCTACCTTTAGCGAGGTAAGAAACATGCCGTGAAACTAAATAAAAGCTCTTTTAGCTCACTTTCATACAGGCTATTCTTTGCTCCTCATTACAGCTCTGAAAAGCAGTGTTAACAAGACTTGCTGACAGCCTGTGACAGTTTGTGATATCTAGGCAGTGTACATCAAAACATGATTTATGTGTGGCTCCCAAGACTTCTCTATCAGACTGCTGCAGGTCCACAGCAGCACCCTGCCCTGTCTTGGAGACCTCGTGTCTACAGGAAGGTCACTGACTTCTGTGGATGTAGGGGTTACAGTGCACACCAGAGGAAAGGAACCTACACACACTAATGAGACCTTACTCTCTTGTTTCTGGTCTTCATCACCCAGCAAAGTGGAAAATGTGTGTGTGTGTGTGTGTGTGAGAGAGAGAGAGAGAGAGAAAAACAGAAACTATGTGAGTAGGAGTGTGCGGCGCATATGTGCAATGTCTGTACATTGTGTGTGTGCGTAAATGTGGTGAGGGGAATGGGGGAGGGGGAGATTTCTACAGCTGCTACATCCTCTGACAGCGGTGTGACAGTACGTTTAGGTCTGTGCAGACAATGTGGCTAACCTAGCAGTTCTCACCACAACCTCAGTGTAAGTCACATTTCCTAAAACCTGGGTTGTATGAGACTCCTGCATAATACAATTTCTCATTAAAACTAGACCACTTTAAACTCTCGACTGCTCCTCAATTTTTCACACACATTTTATTTTTGAGGGATGTACATTTTAAAACCAAGTAACAATATTGATATGCAACATGCAATGAGAGAAATTACGCTGTGCATAGCTGAGATCAAAATGAGGAAGTTCAGAAAGAAAAAACAAAAACAAAAAAACCCACCCACATCTCTTTAAATGTTAAGTGTACACAGTGCCCAAAGGAGTGCAAGAGAGAGAAGTCCTCTGGATAATGAATGACCAGCACTATACCACAGATGCATTACTGTTTGGTGTGGTACAGAGTGGAGGCATTCTTCTCATTCTAAGAAAACGCCTTGCTGGTTCATTTCCTGTTTACTGAACGCAACCCCCTTTAGTTAGTGTCCTGAAAGGCCTGTGTTTACTGGGGTTAAGCTATGCACTTTCTCCACCAGTGAGCCAAAGATCTGATCTCAACCTGCTAATTTAGGTTCCAACCTGCTCATTATGGGAATATCTTGGTCGGATTGGTCGGGCACGGCTGTGCGAGATGGGCAGGGTTGCTCCACTTTCACAACGAGCCTGGCCAGCCTTCAGTACACCACACCCACAAGCCCAAGCCTTTTAGGGAGGGGTAGTAGAAGCAGAGTGGGCAAGCAGGAACTAAATAGCAGTCAAGGGCAGGCAGGACTCAGATGTGTTCTATGATACATGACACGAGTCGCTACAATACATATTATCTTCAAAGAGATGTACTGGAAGGTGTCGTGTTGTGCAAACAGTTAATCTCTGTAATGTTCTAATGAATACAACATTGAAGTGCAAGGATAGCATGGCTGTAATACTTTTTTTAAATTACTTGGCATGTTTTTGAGCGCCCCCCCACAGACATTGCCTACAGCTCCCAGTGAACGGATCACTAAATGAGCACATGGCCAAACAGGTGCTCCTCTTCCAAACACCTGTCAAGACCTGGCTCCCCATGCCAGCCAATCAGAGGCAGACTCACGGAGACATAGCCATAGCAGGGACCCCATGTATCCCTGAAGGCCCCCCCCCAACCACAGACCAACTTAGTTCTTACATGCCAGCGACGCACGCTGCTCCAGACCCTACAGAGTTCTGACACTTCGAAAAGGAAGAAAATGCATGATTAGGAAGCAAAAAGCCAACTTTCTTTTTATCTGCATTATGAGCCGGCTTGTTAAAAGTAGCTTTAAAATGTCTCTCAAATGTTGAATCAAGCTTTGGGGTTTGTACTTTTTGGAAAGTATAGTTGGCTGGACGTGAATACAGCTGAGCCTGGGATTTTCAGTAGCATGTGTGATGAAAGATATGGGCTGTTTGTTGCGGGAGAAGGTTACAAAGGCTATAGACAAGGGAACTTGTGTAATCTATTCACAAGGCCCTGAGAGGCTCACAAAGATGAGTGGGAACAAGGCCAGCTGCTATTTTCTCACAGTGGTCCAAACCTGTATTGATAGAAATTTGGCTCTTGAAAAAATATGAGGCTGAGTGGCTGATGACAAAACCTACTGGGCCCTATTGTCTGAGAGTGCATCTATAGTAAGTGTGTCCATCAGTTTGCTTTTGTGATACTTCTCTTAAAAAATATTTTCCATTGCAGGAGGCCTTGAAGCTTCCTTGTCCTGAAGAAAACATTTATCTGTCATTTCCATCTGAGCCCTGACTAATAACCTAGCTGTTACCATGGGAAGCATTCAGCGCAGTAATTGCCTCCTCAGGTTTGCAGTGTATGTTCAGCACAGGAAGCAGCAGAGCAGTTAGAGCTCACCTTGCGTTCCATTTTGATATGATATCAATATAAATTCTCCTTTTAGAGCAATTCTGGGCAATGACACAGACTGCTGCTAAAATATATGAACTTTGAACAGTTTCTGCGTGTCGTTAGGCATGACAGCTCATCAGTTTACATCACTACGCTCAATTCTGCCTCTTAGGTTTACTTTTAAGCAGGATTTTCACATTCAACGGGTTAAAAATAAAACCCAAACTATTGCATAAGCCACCTACATCACCTGTTTCTTGAGAAGTACTTTTAGTGAGATGGGTCCAAGCAATTTACTCTGCTGCTGTGAGTCTTGGAAAACCATTTCTTTCTGATGTTCTCCCTCTCTTGTGTCAAGAGAGCTTTCTGCACTTAACTTATTCATGTACTGTACTCTACTGTACATGAATAGAAGGGAGGGTGAAAGGAGAAAGATAGTGGTTAGGTATAAAAGCTAAACTTCAAAACTGTGGGGGAGATGGCTGAAAGGAGGGCATGAAGAGGCTGTTTCTGCAGTCTCTTCTATTGTGCCTGAATCACAGCAAAAGGCTATACTTAAAGTAGCTTTTACTATTGGAAGAGCACCACCTGACCTATGACTGGTTTACCACAGCTCCAATTCAGGGCCCTCTGTGGAAAGACAGTCTGTAGTGTTCTAAACTGGAGTACATCATGAATGTTTAATTCACGTAGTGTTTGTTCAAGACTCCCCTAAAGTGCACGGAAGCCATATTTTAACAGGTCGCCGTGCCTGCAGCCTCCCCTCACCTCCTTCCAGCCGAATCCCTTGCCCAGCTTGCCCTGCAGTGCTGTGAATTAGCCCTTGTGCCCGCCGCTACACTAAGCAAGGTAGCGTGCTAATCCTCATGACATCACTATTGTGTCCAGGCCGTTCCATCTAATGTGCTTATCAAAGGGCTTCTTTGAGTGTTAACGTACTAGGAAATCAGCATGGGGAGGTGGCTTATAGGAAGGCTTTTATCTACCAAGGGATATTTCTGCTCTTATATAACATCTTAACACTCTTTCAGTGCCGCCATGTTCCCTTTCCTCTCTGGTGATGCTGGAGTCTTCACTCAAGGGGAATAAACGCTTCCTCAGGTCGGTCTTTAGCCACCATTTGAAACCGTCCAGCACTGGGTTACTAGGAATCCATTTTTCTCCATTTCCTACCACATACTGTGAGACTAGAGCAAGGAGATGTTAGATAAGGAGACCTCTGTAATTCCCAGACATATCTTGTTTAATCTCATGACCATTAAACATTACAGAGTGGAGTGATATCAGGATATGAGACTGGATTCATGTCCTTCCTTTAGCACAGTCCATTGTTACTCGGTGGACAGGAAGAACAAGCAGGAGGGGGCAACTTGACTGCCTACATTACATTTTGACATTGTTCTCTTGCAGCTGTTAGAAAAACAACATAAATAGTCAGATTCAATCCCACCTGAAAGTAGTGAGAATGGAAGACAACAATGAACTAAGGCCTCAAAGTCAGTAAGCCATAAGTCCAAAGTGGCAATGCTTGTTAAATAAAATAGTGGTAGACCGACAGACATAAGGCAAACCTCTTATATTTTACTGCAAATGATTACATGCATTTGGTTGATGAGATTCCCAATTTTATATAGTCAATTGATTTTACTGAATGAGGAGTAATTGCTGTGCAGTGAGCAGTCCCTTCAGAGCTTTCTGCTCTGAGACTGTGGTGAATGACTGATGTGACAAAGCTATTAGCTGCCAGAGTCAGAAAGAACAGTCTCAATCAGCGGACTGCATATTTTCAGTATAGACAAGAGGGAATTAAACTACAAATTGAGGATAAAGGCAAACCAATGTCATCATTATCTACAGACTAAAAAGAATGAGAACAAGCACCCTGTGCCCACGTGAAAGTGGTGGCACACATAAAAACTGAACAAACTCTAACAAACACAAAATCCTTCAAACCATTTCAATCTCAGGCTCTTCATCTCCCTCTTTCTCTGGTCATTGAGTGGATCATTAGCTGTCAGAGCCATTGAAACCATACCCCCAACCCTGAACTCCCATTCCTGCTCGCCTCTAAAATATTCATAAGGACAATTAGGAGTTCCGATAAGGCGAGTACGAAGGGCTGGGGGGCGTGCGGCAGAGAGGGCAGGATGTGCCAGCAGGACGTCTGTTCTGCAACACTCTATACCCAGACCACAGACCTGTCCTCATCAATCTGAGACACAGCAGCCTCCCTCTTTGCTCCCAGTCAGGCCGGGCAGTCGGGGGGAAGGTGGCACAGTGCCAGCCACCCCCCTCATCCCCATCCCATCCCAGTAGGCTTTGCTCTGTCCTCGCCCCTGGGCAGGAGGGGTTGGCTGCACAGCATGCACAATAGGAGGAGGGGGGCACAAGGGCAAGCTGATTGTTGCACGAACTAACTCACAGAAGCTGTTATGAACGAAAGCAAGGTCACTGAAGAACATCGAGACTGGACTCATGGCTTGAGGTTCCACTAATCTTTATCAAAACTAGTATCGCTGTTGATCTGCAACTAGATCAAACCAAATTAGGCCAGCTTAGTGTATGACCTATTTCATGTGGTTCATGCCACAGTCTATGACAGGTATGTGGTTTGAGCCCAGTTTTGAGGCGCTTTAGTACACATAATTTCTGTTATATGCTATGAAATATGCAGGGAAGTAAAATCATGACACCACAAATGACATAAAAAAGCCACTAAAACAAAAAAAAGGGAAGGAAAAGGAAAAAAAGAGATCCTTTTTCCTGTTAGTCTGAAATACAGAATTAAACATTTTTCAGGGCATTTATAAAATACATAAGAATAAAATTTCGAAAGAAATCATAAAATGTCTGATGACAAAAAAAATCTAAGTTAATTTCTGGTGAATAAATTCCAAGGGCAGCTTGCCTCTGCAGTGACTTTAAAAGAACAATTCACAGAAAGCTGAAGACAGGTTGGGGTGCTTTGATGCTAGGTGCAAGAAAAAGCCAAACAAAGACAAAATTCAGTAATAATGTAATCCATTTCTTAAAATTTTATCTGTTTAAAAAGTACGATCTAAGCACCTGTGCCAAAAGTTCTCCAGGCTTTCTGAAGGTCTTTAAAAGTTTCCAGTCCAGTCCTTATACCTCAGCATTTTCACAAGAATCCATTTTTCTTTGTTAAACCACTTAAAACTGACCTATGAGGCAGTCAAGCATAAAAAAAAGACATTTAATTAAACGGTTGGAACACTTTGTGCCTACACATAACAAAGAACTTAACAAAGAATCCTTTGTATATATTTGTATTTTTAGGTACTTCTTAACTAGCAGCCTATTGCAAAAACATTAATTTACTTAGATCTACTAGAAAAATACCAATGATAACAAAGTTATTCCCAAATATCTGAGGAAACTGGACATGTGGAGGACATCAGAAGGCCTAAAAAAGCATCCATAGTAGATTAAGTGTATCTCGGAGTCTTCTAGTGAAGAAAAAAGGCGGTTTGTTTTTGCCTTATATACTGCATTTCTATGTAAACTTTGCACCTGTTTTTCATTTTGCTAGAAAATATAAAGAAATTTGTGGCGACTCTACTTTTTCGCAAAGAATAAATAAAAACAACTTTTAACAATGCAATCTTTTAATGAGTTTAAAAATATAACTCTCTCCTTAGTTAACTGAAGTGTGTTCAGTTGAACATACTTGAAGCCCTTGAGTCTTAGTAAGCTCACTGGAAAAGTGTCACTGGAAAGTACTGTTTAGAATAAGATACAATGTCTTGTGGTCCTTGTTGTTGTTGTTGTTGTATCTCTTTTCATTAGATGCTCACTAAAGGACCCTCAGTTTGAAATGAGACATATGCGACGTAGTTGAGAGAGTGGAAAAAGAGCTCTGACGTCAATGAGGCACGACATGTGCCAAAAGCAAAAATCTCTTAGCAGTAACCTGGTAACAGGAATCGCATACACACACAGCCGAGTCATAATAAAACAATGAGATGTAGTACATGATGGATTTAAAATGCACAGAAAAACAGTGCTTGATTCTGGAGTAAAACCAGTCAGCAATTCAAAAGAAAACCACAGCTCCACATACAGAAAAGGGATACTGCTTGTTACCCAACAATCAAACTACAATTCAAGATGCCATCGGGTAACAGTTACTTAAAGTATCAGTTCCACAGCAGAGGACATGCGTTAGAGAGTCATTTATAGCTTAACCATATATCTGCACGAGCATTGCAACATCTGTTTTTATTACACTCAGAAAACTACAAAAGAAGACTGCTGACCTTTTTTCGCTAAAAGCCCAGAGGAAAAGGAGTCCTTGTCCTATAAAAAGGGGCACTTCTGAAACACAGCGTGTTGCTCGAAACAGAACCATTAATACTGCTCGCTGTGGCAAGAGAAGACCTTTCAGAAAACTCTCATCAGACTTCTTCATGAGAGATATGAAGACATCAAGTGGCGTAAGCTAAGAGACGTACTTATTTAAAAAGAGTTTACTTTAACACTTTGCCCCACATTGGGTATCTCTACTCTAAACATACTGTAGACTGTCTGAGGCTATAAACTTTATACCCTGTGTTGGAACTATAAATGTATCAGAAGTATACTAGTAGTCCAAAATAAATCGTCCACTTTTAGTAGAAAATTTGCGAGTTTATTTTTATCTCATCACGCTGCACTAATCTGAAAATAGCTTCTCATCCTATATTTGTGTGTTAGCTCTGACACTCAGCAAAAGGTAACTGCAGAGCCGACCTGGCCTGAAACACAGACCCAAAGGTTAAATGTCTGCTCTAAGATACAAAAAATTAAAGCAGTCAGTGCACACATACAGAAAGAAGTGCATCTTAACAACACTGTATGTTTTATATGTACGCCAAATGAAGAGGCGATAATGGGATTTCAGAAATACTAATTAATGGCTGCCTCTGTTGCTACATTATCACCCTCTCCAGAGACAACAGACTGACTGACAGGTTTCATATTTATGCAGCAATAAGGAGAAGACACTAAAAAAAAAACCTGAAAAAAAAAAAATCTTCGTTATTACAATGCAGTATCACAGAAAACTTCTATTAACTCAAAACAAAAACTTCCAAAACATAATAACACCATATTTAGGTTGGTCTGCAGTATTGTATGTGACCTACAGTTATTAAGTATAAAAAATAATTTTAATATCACTTCAATAAGTCATAGAAGCCCCAAACTACATGTATTTTTTTTTCTGTAATATTAAAAATGGGCTGGCTGAAAATTTCACATATATTGAAAAGCCCTGGAAAATCAACATCAACCCAATAAATCTATGTCAACAGCAATGACATTTGATTTAGCTTAAAAGGGATATCTCATCATTGCTGCTGTGAGGTCTGTGGCGAAACACCAAAAAGGATGATGATGGTGCAGATAAAGGGTAAAGTAGAAAGATACTGGTGAAGGGCTGAGGTGGAGATTGAACTTTGTAGAGAACTGAAAATGAAGTCATTAAACCTTTCTATTTGTTTATTCCTTTAAATAGCACCGATTGCAGAGAACACAAACTTGGTCTTGTTTTGCATCTTTGCACATAACGGGGAAATTCTGTTAAAATCAAAACATTTTCACCGACATATCATATATACAAGAACACTATGTCTTTATAATTTTCATGATGGCAGAAAACACTTGATAAGATCAAACTAAAACACAAAAATACAACAACAAAAAAAAAAACTTTCTGCAGAAATGGACACAACACAAAGAAAAATCTTGGTGTTGTGTACTTGTAATTATCCAAACTACCACTGAAACTCAACATCTACGGCATGAATCAAACCATGCATTTCTTCAGTAACTAGTATTACTGAGCGGCTATCTGTCCTCTTAATTTAGCCACCCAACACTTACCAAACATTGTTGAAAATTCAACACTAATTAAATTCTCCAAAATTCTAAATTTCAGTAAAATATGTGTGCAGCTGAACTTGAAAGACTTGTGTTAAAAATGCCAAATACCATATACCATTCAAAATAGCACCACCTGTTTTTCTATCCTGGAAAATTTCTCTCATTTCCTACACAGAAAAGTATGTTATGTGTGTTAACTTGCTGTGAAAAAGACTCTTTTTCATCGGTATGAATAACTTTCATAATGTGTACGTGTGTGGGCAGCACATACCTATTACTATATTACTTAAGTGACCAATGAATGAACAGTGCAATAACTGCAGTATCCACCAAACACATTTTGTAGCCTATGAGATAATACCTGAGAGATAGAGAAACAAGCAAGTATAGTAGGACTAAAGAAAAAGTATGAATACAAAAAAATAATAATTTATTGCTCCTAAAACATGTTTGAATATAAAACTTTTGGATGTCTAAAGTAACAGAAATTTATATGAATGTTTTGTTTTACATAAATATCACACTATTTCTGTCACACTATTAAATTCCTAAAGAAAATAGAATTTTTATCTCTCTATTGTCTCCACTAATCAGCCAAGTTGCAATCTCTCTTTATTTTCTGTTTTCTTTGCTACTTTTTATCAAATTTATGCTGTTGCATTAAAGCTGACTTTTAATCTTTTCGATTTGTGTTCAAAAGATTTCAATTACACTTGTCTTAAATTGTGTGCTCAGACTGCTCCAAATGCCTGTTGTTTTTTTTTAACTCTTAGCTCTAACTGACATCAAAGATAGGTGATGGCCTTAATATACTCTGCTTGCACGAGACAGCCAATCGCTTGGAGGTTGGCTTAAAGGGAGAGCAGCTAATTGAGCTTGTTTCAGACCAAGGATGAATTAAGGGGCTGCACCAAGATTCTCTAAGGGTAAATAAGGAATGTAAGGAATGGTGTAAAGCTAGGATAAAAATAGGATAGGACCACTTTAAACTACGAACATAAATGTGTTTAGTGAGGTTAAAACTTGTCTTGACCTTGAACTACTATTTCTAATCAGTTCATGTCTGAGTCCAAGTGGATGTTTGTGTTAGACGTGATAAAATACTTCCAGGTGATCAATCCTGAATTATTTGCAAGACTGGGATCGACATGAGGTCAGAGACCTTGACCTTTGAGCACTAAAATTACACATTTTTAACCTTAACTCCAGATGAGCTAATCCAACCATGGCTGCTGTCAGTGCAGAAGCTTTAAATATATATTTCAGTCTTCTGTTAACTAACATTTCAAGGTCTCTATATGAATGTGAAGCTTCTGTTAGAGTTGTGTGCAGCATGTATTTAGTGTTAACTCTAAATCAAGCATACAACACTTTACTGCTAAACATTTTCTAACATGTGAGGCTTTACTTTTATAAATTAAGATTCGTTTTGAAATCAATACGTCGAGATATAAAAACATGCACTTGCAACAGTGCATGGTGCTCAGCAGCAATCTACACGAGACATAATTGGCAAGACATCATCTAGAGTAAATCATGTAGCACTAATAGCAATTTAAAGCACAATTATAAATACACACTCAGGACAAGCTGCCTCTGGTGCTTGGAGCAGTCTCACCAATTCACTCGGATATTCAAGTATTTGTTCTTGCTGTTAAAACCAACACAAATAATCTGCACAGCACAATATCCTAGACAGACTTCAGAGTTGACTGAGTGCTGATCTATTAAATATTTGCAAGGCTAAAGCTCTTTTCTCTCATAAATATTTGATCAGTAATTCTGGTGATGAAGGGTGAGAAAAATTTTCAAATGCAATTTGTGTTGGCTTTTTTTTTTCATGTAAAACAAATAAAGTATTAAACAAAGCCGAAGCCACAGCCTGACTTTGTTAACACATTTGCTAAAGTACAATATTTTTTCAATTTTAATCTGAGCACCTGATCTGATCTCTCTGATCTCTGATCAGCTCTTTGGAAATGTTTAATTCTGTCAAAAAGTCAGAAGTCATTCAAAGTTAAAATCACAGCTTTTTCAAGTGTAGTTTGAAGTGTTCATTTTAAAGAGATGTCTGTGAAAGTGGAAGCCTTTCCTTGGGTAAAATGACACTCCACTATTTCTCCACTCTCATAAAGTAATAAATAAGAAATCACATTCCCTGAGTGGAGGCTTAAGACAGTTTTCTGCTTGTTTTTTCCTTTTTCATGTTCTTCCATCTCTCTTCCTTAACCCCCCCCCCCCCCCCCCCCCCCCCCCCCCCCCCCCCCCCCCCCCCCCCCCCCACCCCAACACCCCTAGCCCATTCCCTAGCCTCCATTTCCAATGAGCCACCAGCAGGAGGATAATTGATCAATCATGCTAATTGAAGAGTCTGGACAGCTAGACCACCATAGCAGATGTGCCAATTTGCATTCATTAGGACAGAAATGAGCCTTAATCACTGCTCAGTCTTTGATTGACGAACATAAATATCTCCTGTCTGAAACTCCCGGTGCCCATTCAGCCCAAAGCTTTTCAAGCAATTCATTCTATAACTGGTAATAATATTTATTTTGCTTTGAGCTGTATCACAGGGGGAAAAAAACCCACTTGTGAGGCACAGCTTATCACTTAATGCAATGATTGTCTCCATCGTTTAAAGTATAACACACAGAATGGGGGACATGAGGAGAAACTAAACCTTGAATGGTGACGAATGCATGCGTAGCTTTTGTCGTTGTGAAATCTACAGCACACAATGTGTGACATTCAGTAATGGTCAACATTTACATACCTTATTAATACAGCTCAGTTTACAACAAAGGTTGATAGAGATCATGAAATAAAGCCTAATGGAAATTACCTGATAATTCTGTGCTCATTTACTCTCACTGTACTGGTCTTGTGGGACTGCTCGTTCATAAATACAGAAGGAATTGTCCCTTTTTCCCCAAGTCGCAATAACAATGGCCACCTCTCTTTATTATGAGTAAGATAAGCAGAATTTCCCTATGAATGATCTCACACTGTTTATTGTCAGAAACCATCAGGGTAAAAGACATGAAAAGGAGCTCAAAAGTCACTTCTTTGCATAAAGCACTCTCTGGGTATTTCACTCTGAGTATATTCCCAAAATAAGATAATAGTCCATTCACAACCTTGATTTCATGAGATTACAATTAAGTGTCAATTAATGTTTAATCCATGTGCCTACAAATCTGATTAATGCTAACCTATACCATATACCTTAATTGCATCGAATTGCTTAAATAGGGGACAGATTGATGCCAAATGATGCCTGTGAAGTTAATATCTTATCTCAAGGTTTCTCCTGGAGAGACACAGGGATCTTTCTGTGCAGAAACACAGCGTGAGGTTATAGCAGAGCACAAATCTCATTAGCTCCACAAGCGGAGACGAGAGTAAGACTAAATATTATTAGATTAATCTAATGACTAACGGCAGCATTTTCATTTGTGGAATAAACAGAATTCAATAAGTAACACAATAGAAACAACACCGTGAAAACTTTATTCAGGAATACCCTAATCAGTCCACTGTTACATTAAATAACCCTAATGTATGAGAGTATGCTGAGAAAGTCGGCGCAACATGAGGACAACATGAGCTATAAATGCTAAATAAGTCGGCTTTATTTACAGTAAGAGACATTGCTGGTCTCCATTCAGGCCATATGATGCCGACAAAAATATTTATTTAAAACTTAAAACAACAACTTGTATAAAAACACCCACCTTTCCTTAATTGTAAAAATGGGGAAATGTTTGTTTGATGCACACAGGTGAATTCATAAAAAGAGAGATTTTACACCACTGCTCACCCTCGCCTGGAGTGTCGGTAAGGTTAGCACATGCAGACAGGAACTACCAAAACACACACACACACACAACCAGGGTAGAAAAATCTGAGCCTACTGCTCTGCTTTGGACTGCGAGCCAAGTTTGAGACAAAGTCCATAGCCCTCCACTGGGTTATCAAACTGTGGCCAAGGCATGCTTCCATCTGTGGAAAACATGGAGACTGTTCTCCCACACTGCACAGCCCAGCCTTTATCTACAGATGGTACTACTGAGCAGGAATGTGACCTTTGATTTTGTTTCTCACATGGAAAGGTCTTACCAATGAAAAGTGGGTGAGGATTTTTCTTTCCTCCAAAACAGGACAAATGAACACATGGCTGTTTTTATGGCAAAGATTTGTTTAACACAATTTAAAAATTTAGATAAGTGTCCCGTGTAAGTGCCTTCATGTGAGGCCTATTTTAGTAGATAAATGAGGAAAGGGTGGATTCTTCCCATTAGTATAAATGCATCAGCTTCTCTGTGTAGTGTACAAGGATTTGTACAGCTGTGGAGAAGCACAAAAGCTGGGAAAGTGCTCACCAGCAGAGTCGGTCAGATCAACAGTCAGGCTTTCTCTTAAAAAATGATCAGATCCAAGCAGGAGCTTGTGGGACTGGAAAATAAAGGCAGCAAAGAAATGCAAACAAAGCTGCAGTTCCTGAAGTGGCCACTTTTACCGTGGAAATAAACACAGTTTTGGCCTTAATAGCTTATTTTCCCCTTCATTATAACTGAAACCTCTACATCACCCTATCACAGTTGAGATAGAGCCCACCCCCTCACTACCCAGAACTGAAAAAGCAGTTAAGAAAATGGATGGATGATAAACTGTTAAAATTTATGTATTATGAGCTGTTGACAGGTGGGTGCC
Source organism: Hemichromis elongatus (assembly GCA_015108515.1). Classification (NCBI taxonomy): domain Eukaryota; kingdom Metazoa; phylum Chordata; class Actinopteri; order Cichliformes; family Cichlidae; genus Hemichromis; species Hemichromis elongatus. The sequence goes on from VUQR01003840.1 coordinate 20,134, forward strand.
ACACAGGCAGCTAGTTAGCAAAATGGGCCTCTCCACTGCATAACAAATACAGCTCAGTTGTGGATAATTGTGTTAAACGCGGGGCAACTCAACTGAGGTGCCATGTGGCACCCTAAAATATTCTATTGCCAACCCTAGTTGAAGTCAATTTGAACGTTACAGATCATTTTTATATCAAACGTGTATCCTTACTGCATTTGATGTATTTTAACCGTATATAGTATACATATTACAATTTGTTACACCTGCAAATGTGTAAAGAAATGGCTTTGATTTTGCCACCCCATCTGATTTCCATGCCACCCTCATGCCACTCTAAGAGCATTTCTCTAGATCCGCCCCTGGGTAACAGCTAAGGGAAGATCTAGTAATGCTTTCTAACTACGTTTGCTAGAATTAGCTAATAACTTAGCATCAAATCCTATCTTCTCCATGTATATATAGTCTATGATACAGTCATAGCCTCCACACATTATCAGGCCCCTCAGAGACAGCTCTCTGAAGAATGAATAGTAAGACAGTGTGTTGATGCTGTTAAGTGGACTGGGTTGGTTACTTCAGCTCTGTTTCACATCTGAACCCTGACCACACAGCTCGCAGGCAGAGGGGCATTTGTTATAAACTGCAAAGACGCTGGCCGAGTGAGCCGGGACAACAGTGGCTTGTTCTCGCCTTTTGTACAGCAGGGCAGCTTGATGGGGTCAGCCAGCAGTACTAAGTGGGAAAATAGGCAGGAGAACAACAAAATGTACATTCCAATTACACCAAGCTGTTCAGATAAACATACATCTGCAGACCACAGATATACAGTGGGGTGTGGATCGAACCGGCTGATACGCAGTGAAAAAAAAATCCCATGACTCTCAGTGCAAGGTGTTTGCAGGAAGTCTTCGTTGTAATAACAGCCTCCAGAGTCACAGCAAAAGCAAAACTACGGTCACTGTTATGTAAGGAAAGTATTTATGTATTTTTTATGCAGGTGAGCCCTTGCTCTTCTCTGAGGGCCCCTGATGGAGGAGTGACTGCATGAGTGTACTGGATGCCAGAACACTCTTGTGCAGCTCTGCCAAGCAGGTAATTCACAAGCAGCAGCAGTATAAATAAAAGATAATGGGCCACAGCTGACTCCTTTATGCTGCATGTAATTTCACTAATTCCTCCAAGTGAAAGTCTTTTTTAAACTGGCATTCTTGATTATTTTTCTCTCCATTCTGGCCCATTTTAAACTCTTAATGTCTCTTAATAGTGCAGCAGTAATAAAAATGCTATATGTTTTAGTGGGCAGGTGGCAGTAAAAACAGAGAATTGAGATGTAGCAGTTTGTATGGTCTATTAAAAAGTGTCTTGCTGCACAAAATTATCATCTAAGTCTATTTCAAATAATAGCAATAAAGATTAATGGGCAACTTCATACTGAGAGTGTGGATTCAATCAATAGGCATTAACATACATTGTGTGTGCTTTTATCTAGTCAGAATGAAGATACCAGCCTCTTAAAGCAGATCTTGAATAAGCTGAGAAACCACACATGTGCCAATGCAAGATGTTTGGAACAGGATGTATCCCTAATTATTCTCATTTACTTTGGCTTTTACGCTTTTGGCTGACAGTTTTTGTATGCTGGCATAACAAGTGGCTTACTCTTCCGCTAGTTGCTGGGCATGCAGGAGCTGCCAGGAAACCCAAGTGCTTGTTGAGTTTTATAGAGCTGTATGGACTGTACTAAACACTGTATTTCTCTGAAAAAAATACTGCAGCATTGGGCAATCTAACTATGTGTACTGAGGAGTACCCAGAGAACTGTGCCCTGCAGGTACAATATCTATGGGAAACAAGGTCAGCAATGGTGGTCGGCAGCTACTGTGTGCATGAGTGTGCAGAGATAGGTTTTCCACGTCAGTTGATGGGCCTAAGAGAAGCTGAACTTATCAGAGAGTGCAGACCTCCTGTGCCCTATCTAAATGGTGACTAGAAGGAAACTGCTATTTGTTCCTGACAGCACTTACAAACCAAGCCAACGGTTATCAAAGAATAAATACGTCTTTTAAAGTGGAAGCGAAGCAATAAAATAATTTAACCTGCATAAACCTGAGGATATGTTTTGGATAACCAAACATAAAGAAGATAAACTACAAGCTCAGTGTGAAGTTAAAATGGCAAGTCGTATAAGAAGTTTTTTTTATTGCAAATTAAGAAAGCGGTGCTTGCTCACCTCTACAATGTCAGAGTTGGTTCTGCTCTCATGGGGCTCGTTGTACTCTGTGTATTTCAGCAGCACTTTGTCCATGTCTGTGCTGGCGTACTGGAACAGTTTGTTAGAGCTGTTGAAAATGATGAGGGCGATCTCACAGTCACATAGTACGCTCAGCTCATAGGCCTTTTTCATCAAGCCAAACTTCCTCTTTGTGAAGGTAACCTGAGGGAACACAGAAAGCAGGCAAAGGAGAACGTTTTTATTTCTATACACAGTTTGCTTTAATTTGCAGTTTAGTATTCTGATTACAACGAAAAGGGGGGATTTACAAATTTTTGTAAATAAAAAATTCTTTAAAGTACATTTAAAAGGTTCACGTAAAGGCAGAAAAGTACTATCAATAATAATAATAATAACAATAAACGCCACTGTCAGTGTTGGCTGTTAAACTGCTTGATACTTGCATTAAGCCCTGTTAGCAGCGTATAATAGATCAAGGTAGAGCTGTTTGAGTGTAAACTATGTCCTAAATATCTGATATTTCAACATAAATGCAACACTTTGTGTGAACAGCAGCAGAGATGTATAGAAGAAGAAACATTAAAAATAGTCAAGCATGGTAACACAAGATAAGAAATGCAACAACACTGCTGTAAACAAGGTGACAGATAACAAATTCATTTCTGCTTTAGTAACAACTGAAATAACATAGTGCATGTCTGAAATGTCTAGTTATCAGGCCAGAGGTCAGGGTTAGAGCTACGAGTCAGCGAGCTGAGTCAGAGCTTTGGCAACAACAGGGGTCCATACATTACTGTAGCCCCTGTCTCCATATACGGAAAGTTATCGCTGTAGTGCAGCATAAGCCTTGTAACACGAGCCCTCAGATGGGACTTTGGGTCATACATCACTCCAATGGTAACGCAACCCTCTGCAAAGTGACTTTCTGTCCTGTAGCTCTGCAGCTCTGTCTCTGTGGTCACTCACACCAATTCACATGTGTCATTATGTTACACTACCTCTTTACAGTAAGCTACACTCATTTCTCAAACTAAAAACATTATTCGTGACGAGACCGGACACAAATGCAGCCTTTGTCTCGCTTGTGTGCAGAAATCTGTTTTGGGAATGCGTTGTTTTTTTCTAATCAGATTTTTCACATCATATATCTTGTCAAATTGTGGCTTGACAATGTGCTGGTAAAAGCTGCGCTCGGAGCTCGCCGTCTTACAAAGGAGTGCATGGGGTCTATATCCTCCATCAGTTTTACTGACCTACTAAGAGAGGAGTTGAGGAGATGAGCTTGCTTTGTTCAACTTTAATTGGTCACAGCTCACGGCTATACCCTCATTTTAACTGGTATAATGCAGTATAATCTTATGTGATGCACAGTGTATGTGTAACCGCTAAGGCAGCGGGGTCAGTACAGCTGTGATAAATGAATCTCAAATCTTCCACGCTACAGGTAATTACATCGGATCATTATTCCTGTTGTAGACACAACACCTGTCCTGCTGTCATTTTCTTTTCACTGGACAAATGTTATTCAAGCACATATTGCAAAATAAAATTCTAACATGAAATTTCTTAAAATGACAAGGTTTAAGTACAGGAGAACCAAATAACATGTTTCCTTACAAATCATAATGACCAAGTGTTTGAGGGAGTTTGGCTGACGGGGGGGGAAAAAAAGCATAATGTGCCTTTTATTTTGATTTTCTCAAGGTGGACACAAAGTGAGGAATCAAGCCAGAACCAGCCTCTTTCTACCAAGTTGGAGTTCTAACCAGCTGATAGTAGTCTCCTCTGATTAAACACCAGGGATGCCCACTCACTCATTTACCCGCTTGCGTATTTGTTTGCCTAACCAACTGGAAAGAAGGGACTGTCATGGGGGGAAAACGATTAACAAATTGTATGCTTTTTAGCAGATGAATGTGGCTGTTAAGCCATGGAGATGTCACCTTTCAGCAGGAAGCCCAGGATGAGATGCTGAGCGAAGACTTTGTTCCACCTGGATGCATGGCTGTGCTGAGTGCAGAGCTGCTGACCCAGGCATTGCTTCATTTCAACCTTAGCAGCAGTACTGAGACCTGGTCCTTGCCCCAGCCACAGAGAGCGTACCTCTACACGGGCTATCTACTGCTCACACTTCCATTAAAAGGTGACAAGTATATTATTCTTCTGTACATACACACTTAGGTTATTTTGCCCTATTTATATCCTTTTGTTAGAACATGTAAGACGTCCATCTAAATTTGATGGGTCACAATGCAAAAAAAAAGGGCTTGGGGCATATGGACCAGAATTCACAAATGCACAAACCTCAATCCACCCCCATCTTTTCTGGGGTGACTGGTGCGACAGTGGAAAACCACAGACATCCTTGAGGTCAAGTGGGAGGTTCAATGGCAAAGCTTTCCTATGCTTCACCGAGTCAAATACACCCACAAACACACTCGATGCGGTTTTAACATTTTTTCGAATTGCTCCTGCAGTAAGATGTGGTGCAAATTTAGTCGAACTCCCTGACTAATTCATGTAATTCACAGTGACAGGATTAGCCTCAGTATTGTAAAATTCTACACCACACTGTACCAGTGCATCTTACAGTTGTTCACAAAAACCGTATGCCACGGCAAAAAAAGACAGGCCACATTTAAACTTCCAACACATTTAAGTGATCCCAGCTTTCTGTGCTCAAGTGTCAAGATAAAGTAGTACCATAATTCCACTCTCAATTCCGATTTTCTGCATTTCTACCTTCTTCCAAAGAGCCCAACCTGTGTTTTAGAGCTTTAATTGAGCGAGGTAATTTACTTTTTATATACATATTTTTATAGCAGACCAAACTAAATGCTGCTGCAGTTCTGTCTTTCCCTAAGCAGGTTCAGCTAATGGGGAAACCTTAGGAACTGACAAAATCCTACTCAATGGGTAAATAAAAAAAACTGCAACAAGTAAATTTGGGCTCATCAGCAATACAGTAGTCTTTTAAAAAATAGTTATAGAGCTGCTTAGGTGGTAAAATGCAATGGAAAGTTGAACTGTACAATGTATAGACCTTTACCATACCATACCATACCAACTTTATTTATAAAGCACTTTAACATAAAAACCAAGGTTCACAAAGTGCTGTACATATACAGATAGCATAGAAAATACAATGATAAAATGTAATAAATAACAAATAACAAGATAAGTAGAATCAAATAAAAACCTGTTTTGAGGCCTGCCTCACGTGCAAGGGCAAATCATTCCAAAACTTTGGAGCAGCTACAGCAAAAGCACGGTCACCTCTAAGTTTGTACCTCGTTTTTGGTACCTTAAGGAGCTGCTGATTTGCAGACCTAAGGGAACGGGCAGCTGTATATGGCTGTAGTAGCTCCGAGAGATAAGGGGAG
>VUQR01003843.1:5691-16209 GCA_015108515.1 Hemichromis elongatus
CCCATTTGAGAAGCTTATTTGTCAATTTAAGTATATTCTTTTGTTACTTTTCTTAGCTTTTACTATGTATGTGCAGAGTCTGACACTACAAGACTGTTTGCAAATTCTTTTGCTGAAAGTGGAAAGTTATTCTCTGCTCACTTAAAATGTGAGTGTAAGAGGCGTTCCTCTGAGCATTTCCAACAGCCTTACTGGTCTGGAAGTCATTTCTGGCATAAAAGGCAACTTACACCAGTGTCATGAGGATCCTTCCAAATATTTCAGTGCTGTAGGAGAGACCTTTGTGTAGCAGTTAAACTTTTTAAATGAACACTATTTATATCTTCATTTAATCAGAATTTTTCAAGGAAGGCAAAAGTTATTTTGAAAGAATCTATTTTTGGACACGCGTGCAGAGGATCTTTAACGAGATATAGTGCCCCAAACCATGTTGAAAATATACTTCTGACTCTGCAGGATCACAAAAGGTCAGCGTCAACTGTTTTTTAACCCAGCTGCATATACAGTACAATCAATCAAATTAATTATTGCAAGATATTCTCCTGATTTCCAGCTAATATTATTCAGATGAACATCTTGTGCTTGAATTTTTTAAAAGATGTTCTTTTGCAATTATCTTAACAAGCAACAGTCAACAGAATTAGACTGGCAACTTTAATTACTCTTTGTTTATTATTAGATCCCTGAAAGAAGAGACCCAAAAGCAAAATGAGTGACTGACGTTTTAGATTGTGGAGCAAATGTGCGAATGCATGGCTGTACACATTATTGTGTTAAATCACACTGGGGGTTGCAGTAATAATAATCATACCAAAAGCTTATCTACTGCCAAAAAAAAAAAAGAGAACGAGATAGATTTTTAAAAAAAAAGAGAGAGAGAGAGATTTTGTGAGCATGGCCGTTCACGCTCAGACATATTGTGATGGGATGATGTTGACCGTGGAGGTGCAAACTAAGATCCCTGTCGCCACAGAGACGTGAAGATTGTGGTGTAAGCGGGGAAGTCTTCTCTACAGCTGGCAGCAGGCCTGGCCTGGCACCAAGGTGCTCAGCCAACAGCTCCTCTCCTCTGTCACATCCCCCCTTCCTCCACCTCTTCCTCTACAGCCGCCTGGATGCCAGTCTGCCTGGCTGGTGTGGTCCAAACAAGACCCAGCCATCGGGCCAAAGGGGTAATGGAACTGCTGCCAGCTGGGCCAGCACTTCACGGCCGAGCACCACTCTCCAAACAAACAGTGCAATGGGCCACAAGCCACGGGCAACATGGAACCTGTCATTACCAGCCGTGCATTGCTGGTTTACTCCCCAAAACCCGAGCCAGGCTTGAACGTGTACTGCACTTGACTTCAGCGAATTTCTCAGCCAGGATTTGTCATGAGAGAATCCCTTTTTAAAATGATGCTATATCATCAACATATTGGACTATGCATACACAATTACCACCTAAACATCATTTTGATTTTTTAAAAAACTTTCTGAAGAAATAAAAATATGCTGAAGTCCACAAATGACAAGTTCAAGTTTGTTACATACAAGTGAAAAACTTACAAACAGAAAAACGATGCCTGCCAAACAGTCCCTCGGATTAACTGCTTACCATCTAATTATAAAACATCTAGAAAACTTTCTGCAGTCCCAAAGGCGAAAATTTGACTCTATGGGCATTGTGCCTCAGTTGGATTTTCTCCAGCGATCATGGTTTTCTGGCATTTTTTGAGGCATCTATCATGAAAAAATGCAGTTTCAACATCACAAAATAAGAACATGTCAAGCGTTCCTTTCACTGGAATGCACCAAAGGGACAAAAGTAATGAACAAAACAACCTGCGTCACAAAGTAACTTTGTCAGACAAATTGTGTTTCAGAGAGTGGAGAACAAAAACTCAATGTACTACTGCAACACAAAACCACACAACAGATCTCAGCGACCATACCCGAGTCAGTGTCAAAACCTACTAATTAAAATATCGATGGATTTGTTCCTTTCTTTTTCTTTTCTTTGTCAGTATGAGGACTCCAGATACCTTAACAAGGAGAAAGAAAAGCTAACTAAATATCTGTTAAGCTTTTCATGCTGAATGACAAATGTGTAACAGTAGCTGCTTTTGTGAGTAAAATAAAGAATGAGACTTTTAACCCTTATAAGACCTATTAAAAACTAAACAAATAAAATATTTTTATACATTATATATATTGTGTTAGCTGTTAGACAGAGTGGTGACCTTTTTAAGGTGTACCCTACCTCTCACCCTATAATAGCTGGGCTGAATTTGGTTCACTGTTAGCAGTGCATTAGCAGACCGTAAGGCCCCCATTACATCTGCCGTCCAGTGCTTGGCAAACGGCACCATATGGCAAAGTTAACATCAAATTGATGTCTCATCTGCTATTAGAAGGGGTTGTGTCTGCTGGTTCTGTAATTCTAGATTTTTGCAACCTGTTGCGTTGTGCCACCGCAGTTGGTTTTTACTGCTTTTAAAGTAATATATCACTACAAATGATCAGAGATTCACAGATTATATAGGAGATGTTGCAATAGTTTGAAGAAATGAGACTTCATGGAAAAAAGAGACAAAACTGTGGAGGTTTTGTCTGAGTGGCGGCACCCATTGTTGAGGAAAATACTACTGTGGGTACTTAGGATGTAACAGTGAGCATAAATAGCTGTGGCGGTGTGATGATGTTACTGGCAGTGTGTAAAGAAACCAATTCTAAGGGTATAATGGGGCCCGTAAGGAGCTATGGAAAACCCGTCTACCTGCAGAGGGTACCTGCTGCCAGATGAGGGCAGTGTTCAAAGTATGTGACGCAACCAGTCTGTGAGTTAGTTTTACGCGTGAATTACACTTGTGCGTGAGATTTATGCCATAACTTACACCATAACATTATTTTAACCCTACCCTGCAAACTTTTACCTGACATGCACCTCGTGGAAGGCTGCAGTGTAGGGAACCTGCATCTGAATCAGAATATTTTATTAAATTAGATAAGGAAATACGTAGGGATAAAAGGAGATTCCAGTTACTACGTAAGTTAGAACGTATATTTCCCGCAAAATCTAAATTGAGCTTTACTTGTGTTGTTGTTCTTAAAAGTTTGCTGGCTGATAGACAGATAGATAAAAAATCTTAAGTGAAACATGCTAATAACAACAAAAAAAAACCAGTCATAAAATTTGTCCAGTGCAGCTACTGTCTTACTGTCATACCAAGTGTTGTTTTTTTTTTTGCCTGTCACTCCAATCGTCGTCTTGACCCACTTGTCAACCATTCAGCATTCAAAACACCCCTGAACTGGATAAACTGTTAAGAAGATGGGTGGATGGGTGGATATGGAAAGCTGAAAACTTCTCTTTGACCTTGACCCAAATTACCTTCACAGTGATTTTGAGATCTGGCATTATAAGACTAGATTATATGACAATCAGTGAACAGAATGATGCAAACGATTGGCTTGCATATCAGAGATATTCTGATTTATATATCCTTATTTCCCAAGAGGCAAAGCAGACATTGCTAAATTGGTTTAAAATTGGCCAATAAACATTTCAGGTGATCGCCTATTCTCACGCCACAAAAGCTGATACAACACCGCAGGATTAAAAGGATAATTTAGCCTTTGTGTTGTTATATCAGTACAGTTAAGTATAATGCTACAAAAGTTTGAATGTTCCTTTTGCCTCTAATGAACCATTAAAGAGACGCGGTGCTAGATGACTCCAAAAACAAGGTAAAAATTCATGTTGCACTCTGTTATCTATTCTTTTGTTTTATTTCTTTTCAATTCTGAGACACCTGTATTGTGTCAGCAAACAAATTACACAAATGTTCGTGAGGCGATAGAGGGAATTCAAAGGAGATTCAGGCTGAGTTTTTGTGCAGTGGTGAACCGCACTGGGGGACTGGAATTGGAAAATAAGATATTTTCAAAGAGCTGCTTTCTAAAGTACTTGCCAAAACTGTTGTGTTTTACACACTATTGAATCCCCTTCACAGCAAGGAACACCAAACCAAAGTAAGGGATTGGTAGGTGGGGCCTGTCCTTTAGCCTTCCAGCCTTTGGGACTAGAAAGTAAAATACAGCATAAAGTCTATTTTTGTATTTTGTATAAAAGTATCGAAGGTTAGATGTCTTTTGCTTAAAAAAGGGACCAATTTGCTGTTGAAGTATTTTGACAAGAGCTCCTGATTCCTGCGAACGCCTTGTCTTGCAACCTTTTCACTTTCTTGAAAAAAAGTGGCCCTGTTTTTATTGTTTCGCCCATTGTGATAAAGGGGATCTTTTATGCCATCAACAACATGGTAACAATGTACTGCCTTTGTTTCGTTGAGCCATCCTGGGGGGGCGGTTAGGATGAGATACAGACATACAGAGGCACAGTAAATGATTGATGGGTTAGAAGAAAATATTAAACAGAAAAAAAGAGTCCAAATTCAACATTTGTAAATATTTCAAGCTCTTGCACTCGAACAAAGAGAGATCTGAGGGGCAACACAATAACAGCAAAAACTCTACTTAACCATCTATCCTGCCGCAAACACGACACAGGCGGGTGTTACTGCTGGAATTATTGCTGTTTGCAAGAACTACTGTTGCCTGGTGCGTGTTGTATGGTTCCTTAACATTACTTATAAATAAATATGATTAAATCAGAGGATAACAATGTAACTAGCAATCCTAAACTTTCAGGGCCAGTGGTTCTGCTTTGACAGCTCAAATAATAGTGATTTAATTAGGGTTTTTTTGTTTGTTTAAATGCACAGGAAGCTAAAGTCATCCATTTTCCTGGTGATTAAACTGTATTTTTAGCCAAAATAAAGGACTGTGCAAAGATGATGAGAGGAAGAGTTAAATGAGAGCTGACTGAAAGTGCAGGGAATGAATGAACAGTGCAAGTGTTTGGACAGGAAACACTCTATCCTGGCAAGTAACGGAGCCCAAGAGTTACTCATCACGACAAAGGGACTGCATGTCCTGGCACGGATCGAGACGGAATAGTGAACTATGCGAGCGAGCGTGTTGCAAAGCTAAAGCAAACAGGACAGCCCGTTTACGTCCTTGACGAAAAACTGGCATCTCGTGATGCAGTGGCATTCCACAAAATTCCTGGAAGCTGTTGCATAGGATGCAGAGAAGTATTCACAATAGCTTGCTGGGAGGTAACAGGAGTCAAAGTAGAGACAATGTGATAGCTTCTAATTGCTTCAAAATGTCCTGAAGAAGGCCCCCTATTATCTATTTAAATCGGCTAATAATGGGAGGCTAGGAGGAGGAGATGGAGACGGGGGAGGTGGATGGGGATGGGGGGCCTAGGCAAAGGGTGAAAGCTATCCTCTGCGCTGCTGTCGCCTCATTATTTTCCGTCTTGACGGACGCCCGCGCTCAACCCCTGGATGAATGGCCCTGTGCTGAATAAGTTATCGGCAGACACACAAAGGAAAGAGTGCGCTACACAAACAACACAGCACTACTGCAAAGCATGAATCTCTTTTTCCTCTCCTTCTCAGTTTTTTTTCCCTCAAACCCATCACCCTTCCCCCTGCTCTCTCTAGACAAAAGGCAGGGCCTGCCACAGACTGAAATCTCACCTGTAATTTCTACAGAAGCTCTCAGTAGGTGGGGGAAAAAACATAAGGGATACAGTAAAATAAAAAGGCAGGAAGGATAAAGGCACCTATGCTTGCTGAAAAGATGTATACCTGCGTTCCTTCATTTTGTTTCATCTGTCCTTTCTGTTTGTGCAGCTCCTCAATAAAGACAGGGACCTCCTTTGGACAGCATCAGAAGATGTCTAAGAGGATGGGGCTTTTTTGTTCTGTAGACAAGGCCCACAGCATGATCACTGAAAGCATTTTGGTTTCATCAGATCTGTATTTTGTTGTCTGGACTGCTGGGGCTTGGCATACCGAGTCAAGATTACCTTTTGATTCCCTACAGCCACTAAATGACAACAAGAAATGGCCCATTCGCAACGATTATGGAGACTATGTGCTCTACAACAGTCAACTCCTCTCCCTTGCTATCACTCAAAAGTAGAAGTGGAACTTTTGGACAGGAGAGCCTCTTTCCCCTCTGACGGGGAAATCAGAGGGTGCCGTGGCCCGACAGGCGCTCGACGGCAGATCAAACAGGGCGGGTACCCTTGGAGTGACACCTGGAGCCACTTCAAGGGATGAGAGCGCCACTGATCTCCAGTCATCTCGTCAGAACGACAGTCTGTCAGGGTTAAAGAAGGGGAAAAAAAGAAGCTCTATCAACTAGGATGGTATGAGCGAGGTCGAACGAAGCATCACCTCAATGTCACGGATTCCTGACCCTAGAGCATTTGGAGAAGTGACAGTGCAGAAGACTTTTTCTTTTGTTGGGATGCTGAAGATTAGGACTAGTTTTGGGTACAGGTTAGAACTAACTATGCACATAAAACAATATCATAACAGACGAGTAGTTCAAGATTGTCGTGCTTTGATTGCAAATGCCATCTACCTCAACATCTATCGGATGGCATGTAGCATTTACCAGATTTTAAGTTAACCGTCCGTATCACACTTTGGTATGTTTTGCATGATTAGGATTCGAAAATAAATAAATAAATAAAAAAAACAGAAAAAAGAACAATTTCCTCCCTACCACAAGTAGAATAACTAGAATTCAGCTATGGCCTGACACACCATAAAACAGAAACCTACTATGGGCTGTATAATAGAAAGAGGGAGATATGTATGGAGAAAAAGAGGGCTTTGGCAGCCAGTTAGGCGAGTCAATCCTCAACAGACAACTGCATCCCTTATAAAACAACAACACGTCTTTGCCCTTGTCAACAACGTCTCCCTCTACAGCCCAGGCTTGTGTGTGCCTTTTTCTTTCTGCAAAAAACGTCCCATCAGCACTCTCTAATGGGCAAGGTGTAGGAAGAGAGAAAAAGACAGAGATGAAGCAGAAAGAAGACAGAGGGAGTGAGAGAGCGAGGTGGCAGTGGTGCTTTTGTGGCTGAGGAGCAGTGAGTAATGAGGCTGAGGCGCACCCTGTCATTGTCCCAGCAGCAGCCTGCAGCCACAGACACACACACGTACACACACACAGGAAAAAAAAGCATCTAAAAACAAGACTTAGTCTGACATTCAGCATCTACACTGAAATACCTGATGAGAATAAATAAAGTAGTTTAATTTCAAAATGTATTTAAGACCATTTGGTCTTGTTTTGTTAGACAGATTCATAAGCCGTGCTTATTAAAAACACTCCGTATGGTATCTCACGAATTCTATTCATCGTTTTCTCCGTCTCTGCTGCTGGGTGATTCTGGATTATTAAGATATTGCATCATTTCTCCGAAGCATGAGTATAAGGTGAAGGTAAAAGTCCAAGTTCATGGATGCAAAAAAGAACACCACGGGTGCAGAGCTGAATTCTGCTCTGCAAATATGTATGCAGATGCGTAATGTTTATGTCTGCCTTGAGAAACCTGCTTGGCAGTAGTACTGAGATGGCTCGCATAACCAAGCAAGGCCCTTTCCATTGTAACGTGTTGTTGAAAGAAGCCATTAACACCAAATATCTTCCTGCAGTAAGCTAACACGCTAGCTCTGATCTAGTTAACACTGTCAACAGCAGATGAATTTACTTTGATATGTATAAAGTTCATCTAGGGAATGAGGCGGAGGCACATACTGTTCATTCTTTGCTCATTTGCCAGAATGAAAAGAGACTGGACATTAAAAAGAAAACACACACACACACACACGGATTGCTTCCCTGGACGTAGCAGAAAAGGCCAAAGATAGAGGTGACCCACAGGGATGTAGCACTAAAGGGGGAGTGGAGGTGGAGGGGTGGTAATGATGCCAAGCCGAACAAATTGCAAAGCAAAGGGAGTGCGTTTTAAATGTAGTACATAAAATTATCGTGGATGCAACACAGAGAGAAGATCAGAGAGGTTGGGATCCACTGGGAGCAATATGCAACTCTCGGGACAAACATAAAGCTCGGCTACGGTGAGGAGTTCAGCTGGAATACAAAGTAAAATAGGACAAATATGTCTTCCAATACTTTGCTGAAATTTCAGTGTGTAGAAGTTGAATGCCCAGCACATGGGATTCTACATATATGTGAACATAATTGCAAAAAAATTGCACTGCACCCCTGCTCCAGTGAACCCATTTTCTTGACCAACCATCACACATTTCAGAGTTTTCCTTCTGTTTTCCCCCCAGGCACAAATAAATATAATAATAATAATAGAAAGAATAATAATAAATGGAAAAGTGAAGGGATAACATATGCGACCTGCTTCAGCGACAATTAAATCATTAAGCCGTTCTTTTGCAACTTAATGACAAGATCTCAACACAGCTCACTCACTGAATTAAACTCCATTAATTACACGACCTACATACACCAACAGGTCGGTATTCTACAGACAGACACAGAAAGACATCACATATCTACCGATAATAAACAAAGCGCTAGAACCTTAAGAGATCAATCAAAATAAAATAAAAAATCCCGTTCTCCAGACGCTTTTCTGAGGGCATGCACTTTAGTCTCTTGACTCCAAGTACTGTTGTTTTATTAGGTCGAGCAAACAAGAAAAAAAAAAAACTTTCCATTAGAGGCAGAAAACTTTTGATTATCCTACAGGCAAGGATGAGCTGTAAATACTATTCTCCTGCCAATTAGTCATATGAATAGGTTTAGAACAGGTTCAGAGGAACTTCACTATAACAAGACTCTGAGGGTTTTTCTGAGTAAGCTGCGCTGTATTTTGTACTGAATTTGCCACATGTAGCTAAAATCAGAGAGACGATTGCAGTCACATATTAAGGCATCTTGTGAAGGCACGACTCAAAAAGAAAAAAAAAAATGAAGTAAGAGTCTTGTCAAGAGTGCGGCTGTATTAACCTGTGAGCTAGTGCATCATCTACGCCCAAGCTCATAGGCTGATCTCTTAATCAGTGTCCAGAGAGTGTGCGAGTCCTCTTCTGAAGGCTGAAACTCTGTCCATCCTGCCTGCCCGTCGCTACCGCCAGTCCCAGCCATGAATATGGAGCTGTTCTGTGGCTGGGAGCTTGCTTATGTTTTCTGTCTGATATCTAGGCCCCATTCCCATTTCAAAGGGAGGTCCACCCGGGGCCTTGACTTTTTGATCTGCCTGGCGACTGAGTCGACCACCTGCATGTGGGATCAGCTGCCAGCGAGAGCAGACAACCCCTCTGCTTCAAAATATACACACACGCACCCCCTTCGCCCTCCCTTCACTGCTTCATTGCCCTTCGCTGTGCCCCCTCCTTCCGTGAAGCTGCCAGGAGCCCCCAGTGGTCCTAACTGGGTCTGGAGCTGCATCCCATCTCCCCCCCCCGACCCCCGCCATCTCTTCTGACCAGGGCGAGTAAGATGTTTGAGATGCTCAGTATAGCAGCAGGAAGGATCTTCATGCAGTGATAGGAACATTTTGTATTTATGAAAGGCCACAGTGTCAATGCAGCATGGAAACAACAAAGGCTTTATCAAAAGGTCTGTGGCCTTTGTAATCAGGGACAGCGAGTCGCACTGTGAGCTGTAAAACCTCTCGAATCTGGAGGTGCTGCATCCACATGTATACAACTCATTTAAAGCTTAGAGTAACTAAGCATGAGTAGATGACTCAAGACTGCGCTTTCACTTGTGACACTTGTTATAAGCCCGTGACACAACCAATTAACAGCACCTATGTTCCTGCCACTGAGGGTAATTAGTTATACTTTCACAGTCAGAAACTGTAACAATTTATTTTCAAACAAAGCCACAGCTATTTGAGATGTGTGTCTTTCTGAATGTTTCCTACAATAAGTGATATTCACACAGTCTTTAAGTTAATTGGCTTTCTTAAACCATGACAGCTAGCTTAATGAGTGTCTAATTGTTTCTCAGTTGGGGTGATAGCACACCAGACCAGAAAGACACTTGAAGAAAAGGTGCGACTCTAAAAAGGACACCCTTCATCTCGTAGATGACAATAAATCCCTCCGTTGTTGCACCTACACGCTCGGCTCTATCAGGGCCAAAGTTTTCAATGCTTATAATCAACTGAAAACTACTGCTGTGTTTATCTAAAAAAAAAAAATTATCCGTGCATCCAATTAATCAAACATCTGCATTCAAAAAGAAGAAAACATAAAATATATATATTTAAACAAACAAAAGCTGGAATATTCATCAACCTGCATGACTATTTGTGTCCACCTCTGGTTTGTGTCGCCAAGTGATCCGTGATCCTAACATGTACCAGAAACCTCACTCATCTGTGGAAGCCTTTACACGCCACACTACTGCTTCTGCTGCCCAAAACAAGTAGAGAATGACAACACTGAAAACAAATACACCATTAATCAAAAAGCAAAAAAAAAACGGGGGTGGGTGGGGCTGGAGGGTAATGAAGTGAGTGAGGAAATTAGGGACAATTTCCAAAAAGGGGAGCATTTAACTACCCTTAACTTAATGTTTGCTTTGATTATAAATATATTATAAGCTTTAAAACTGAAA
>VUQR01003845.1:6600-19881 GCA_015108515.1 Hemichromis elongatus
CGCCTTATCCCCCCTTCCCCCCCCCCCCCCAAAACCAAACTCATGCCTATAAAGCAATAGTGTTTAACATTACAATAATTACATTATAAATTTCCGGAACCTGGATTTTTTTTTTAGACACATTATAACTGACTGTCCAGGAAAAACTTCTCTATGTCTGTCTTGGACTCCACAGAGGCAGACGAGTGAGAAGCCAGGGATCCTTCACTCCTATCTCCGGTCTCTCATCTGACATGCACACATGGTGGTTTTCTGTCAAGTAGATGTCATGTCTGCGCTAAATGGCTGCCATCTCTGCTTTCCAACTGGATTCCCATGTTTTTTCATGTTGAGCAGATTCCACTGATGCCTTTCAGAGCTGAGTGACAGCTGCAGCGTCATGAAACGGAGGATTGGTTCAGGAAAAAAAAAAAAAAAAAGGAGATGAGTAACCTCAGTTAAATCATACATTTCTATAACAATGGCTGAAGCAAAATCATTTCTGCTGCAGAAAGATCCGTCTTCATTAGACATAGGAGCCTGTGGTAAAAGTGGAGCAACAAGCACAGTCTGAAAATAAGAGTAATAGTTTGTTTCCAGTTATTCATAGCTGAGGATCAGAGATTATTCTGCTCTAAATCAAACTGTCATGTAATTACATTAACAATGCTGCTAACTGAGAGGTATATTTAACCAGCTGCTCTAAATCAAACCTTGTCCTAGAAAACAATATTATCTCGTTAGTGGTGAGGCAGCCAACGGCACTGATCCCCTGTTGAATTGCGGGCCGCCTGAGGACGCTATTAAAGGAGCATCTGACCCGTCCACCCACTGACAGCTCAATATAAATGTTCCTCTTTTTAATAGACCATCTTGCTGAAAAATATGTCGACAAACCTTTTAAAAAAGCCATTTCAGAAGAACTCCAATGGTCCCACCCATTACTTTTTATGCTCCAGTCCATTCACATAAACTTGATGCTCAGCCTCGGTTGCTGTTTTTATGGTCCGATGTGGACACTCAGCGCTGCACTTCATTCCTGAGGAAATGTGAGCCAGAAGGCGAAAAGTCATGGAGCACAGCCGGAAGATGGAGGCAAGCAATTGATAGACTACATTTCGGAAGCTTATATTTCACTTTATTCAGTCAGTATCCAGCCCCTAGTGAATAACCACCAGACCTAGCATAGCACTGCTTTAAAAGAAAAGAGGAAACTACCCCGGGCAGAATGGATGATGAGTTTCATCAAACTGCTTGGAAAAGAGGTTTCATGGGACAGTTTTTAAGGGAAATGTGTTCAATTTAAGACTGGGAGCTGCAAATCTGTAACATTAAGTAAAAGGAATTAGCTCTTAGAAAGGATAATAAACCTTCCCCAACATCTTCAAATAATACAACATGCCAATTTAGAAACAGACATGACTCATATTTTGAAACAGGTTGCAGCAAAGGGGCGCTGACTGCTACTTCTGACTGTTGCTCTTTAATTTAACTGACCTGACTTGACTACAGGCAATTTGTGTTAAACATATGAATTCTGGTGTTCACACCTAGGGCTTTCTAAGGAGAGATTCTTAATTAATCAACCGATATTTCCCGACTAGGACCATACCAGAAAGATTGATGTATTTTGTGTTTTGCAGACTTTCATTTATGATGCTTTGGCTTGAGTTCACTACAGACCCAATAGTGGGACGTTTTCTTTGAAGTCTGAAATCATAACACACGATAGAAACGGCACAGTTGTATCAAACACGTTTGATAAGATAGATAGATGTGGTTAAAACTGAATTCGCAAAACCCCTCAAACTACCAGACCATCTGCTCAGACTACAGAAATGTGATACGTGTTAGCGTTTGATACACAGCTTAAGGATAGCAAGGGTGTGCACGTCATGCCGCTCTATGCAAGTGCATCATTTGAATTTAAAAACCTTCTCCCACATTGTCAACAAACTGAAAGTCTGTACAGTGTTTTTCAGTTTCCTCTCTCTCTTGCCTCTGTCTGATTGGTTCTGCACTAACACATCTCAGCCTGCTTTCAGTACGGCTGCACCTGTCTGCTTCAGTTTCCTTCATGACTAGGCATTCCTGTCTGCTCCTCTGAAACTATTAAACTCCTATGATACACTCTACAGAGTGGGCCACTCTGAAAAACATCTCAGAGTAAGTATTATTGTGTTATAATCTCATAGCCTAGAGTTGCTCCTTTAAAACACTAATACTAATGCTGGTCAAAATTGTATTCGTCCTACTTTTCATGTCTAGAATTTTGACCTGGGACACAGACCCTTCTCAGTACTGTTGTACCGAGATCAGCAGCTCTATAAGGATGCTGTCCCTGAAAAAGCTTTTGCACTGTGGCATAGTAAACTGTTCTGCACGAGAATCTGCTGAACATGATTTACAACAAATTTAGATGTGGCTGATTGGTGTATATGAGCCCTCATATCATATGACTGCTCTTTCAATGTCCTTTGAAGACACATATCAGAGAAACTAGTGGAAAATCTGCGATTTACTCTCGTATACATGCTGCTATGACTTCACCAACAAAAACTGGGAGGATGAAGAGACTGGGTTTAACTGCCTGAACATCACAAAGAATTGATAATGCAGCTGGGTGAAGTCTGACCTCTGCACCAAATTATTATGTAACCTTTACCCTGATATTTCACAGTTTTACCTCCAGAACACCCACCCTGTGAACTCATTAATTCTCATCCCCTATACTTGTGCTATTTTGTACTAATTATGCCAGTTTTTACAATGTATAAAAACTGAAGGATTCAATATGGGCTAAAACATTAATTGTGTAATGCAAATTAAAAAAAAAAAAAAAAAACGCCTGAGATATGAGCATGGTGCTATTCTTTCCTTTATTTAATTTTAGCAACACTTCCCACACATTAACTACAATATGTTTAAAGGACTATTATTTTTTATGAAATATAAACTAATTTCAGAGTTAATGTTATGTAGCAGTATGCATCAAACCCCTCATAAAACACCATCTGTAGAGCAAAGAATCACCATCACAAACAAATTATTCACTTCAAAAGTTCTTCAGCACATTAAGATTCCAGCACGGCACAGAAACCTTGTGATAAGGACCTGCGCTGTTGCCAATATGAAAGGGGTCTGTACCTCCTAACGCTAAGCTTCAGCCAAGCATAGGCCATTAACAGCAATACAATTGACTAACTTTAAAGGGGGTTGCTTTAATTGCTGGGTAAGGGCAGGCTTTTAGTTTGTAAGACCCAATTACTACCCTGCTGTTAGCACTTCTTCACTAATTGCATTCATCAGCTCCAATCGTTATCACCAGGCTCTCCTTCGATTTTTATCAAAATCCAAAACTCCTCATTTCTTTGAGTTTCAGAATAGCTAGAGGTAACTCATAATGTGGCGAGGGATAATGGGTTTACATTTGAGCTGTAATTAGAGGGGGAATGGAGATGGAAGACTTCTGGCGGATCTGATTTTGGCACAGTATGTGTCCTTTCTGCTGCAATAAAACACTGGGACAAATTTTACTCTAAGCTATTATGCTAGTCAGTGTTGTCTTGAGAACACACTGTTTTCTAGAAACGACTGATTAGGTGTGGATTGACCCTAATGTAGTAAAAGTATAGACAATGACTCTGATTCTGTTTTAGTATAGCTTATTCATTTTTGTAGCTTTGGACATATTTTT
This sequence comes from Hemichromis elongatus, assembly GCA_015108515.1. Classification (NCBI taxonomy): domain Eukaryota; kingdom Metazoa; phylum Chordata; class Actinopteri; order Cichliformes; family Cichlidae; genus Hemichromis; species Hemichromis elongatus. The sequence continues at coordinate 10,277 of VUQR01003845.1, forward strand.
TTTCTTGTTTTGTTGTGTTTTATATTTGTTTTGGCTCTCTGTCAAGTTAATTGTTGGGACCATGGAATGTTGTAGCCGCTCAGTGAGACAATTACAGAGGTCGTGAACAAGCCAACAGTTTATCCACATTTCCCCAGCCATTACTGACAAATAATGCCATACCAAGCATTTGTCTGCTGAATTAACAGACAGACAAGATTACAAATTAGTGTAACAATCTGCATACACACCGTAACAGTACTCTGTAATATCATTGATAGTGCATACCAGAAAGTTCTTGGTAAACTGTTAAATTGCCAAGATGCCAAACCTAAATACATTTCCAGCATTGCTATGTCGTTTCCGCATTTATATGGGCAACCACCACAGCTATTGTGTTTTCTCTGCAGAGACAATGTTTTCCCTATGGAGTCATACTCACGAACCCATCTAACTGGCCTGTGGAGACTGCAAACAAATAAGGGAGTGAACCAACAAAACAAACCATGTGTTGAGGTAAAAATGCAGCTGTCTGTCTGTCTGTCTATCTCCGCATTAAAAAGTAAGAATTGGGTAAACAAGTTTTAAATTTAGTTTTGATGTTCTCTAATCCACACAGGACCAACACTCTGCATACAGATTTAAATATATACATACACTCCCAATAATACTTCCCTATGTTCTTTAGCAAGTTGCACCTCGACTAGAAACGTTTGATAACTATCAACACACTTCTGGAATAATTCTTGCTATCTTGGGTTCATTTTAACATTAGAACTGCCAAGGGGATCATTTAGACCCGTACTGTTACTTCTAGTGTTAAACTGGTTATAGGGTGAATATAGGTTGAATTAAAGGAGATCACTGTTATGTTCAATGTCCATGTGGACTTTTCGATTTTGAGCTTAAATGTGTCGATTGCGGAGCAGGGGCTTCTTTCTTTCCCTCCCTGTCAAAGACAAGGAACAATGTGCTTCAATTTGAAGAGCGGCGTTGCTGTTCCAGTAGTTTCCACTTCATAGTTCCTTGGACCTTTCCGCTGTTCCGAGTATTGGTCAATCTAATCAATGCTGTAAAACAAAACCATTTTATGCTAGCAAAGATCTTATCATGTTAAATGACAATGTACAATTTTTAAGTATTTGTATTTATTTGACCCTCTTGACCTTGTGGATAAATTCTTGTTTTTTAAAGTCAAAGATGTATGGTATGCTACAGTTCATTAAAAGCCCAAAATTACACACTTAATGGGCTCCATATCATGGATATGTAAGCTTCTGACCCTAACTGTATATTCTATACGCTCACAATTATGTTACATATTATAAAATAGACGTATAGACAGCTGACAGCTAACTCATTTGGTGCTCTTTTCGCATTGTGGGTTATCTGAATAGGCAAGCCTTTTCACACACTGAATTGATGCTTACACTCTAAACACTTATTTTGGTGCCATCTGAGTGGCATCGAACAAATTTACTTTACACAGACGCTTGGATGTGAGCAATATGTAGATTCAGAGTACAGTTTGAGTGGTTTTATGGTAGGGCAAACCTTGATGGCAAATTGTGATGATCACAACAGAAATTCAGGGGAAAATATTTTAATTTACAGTATATCAATCATTTATATTTTCAGAACAGACAATAAGGATGATCACAAAAGCAAAAACAAAAATTCTGCTTTTACACTATATACTGCGCAACTGTAAAAAGGCTACAATTCCCAACTATCATGCTTGAACTTTGATTCCTCTGTGAATGTGAATAAAACTATTGATATTCTCTCAGCACATACAGTGTCCCCTTGTTCCCCCTTGTCAGCTACACAACCACACACACAGAGAATACAACCAAGGCCACACACAGCCACTCACGGCTCATCTATAGCTGCCATTCAGATGTGTATAGCAGAGGACGTTTGATGGTTTTCTAATCTCAGGACCTGCCACTGGGAGATGGGGCGAGCTGACCCTCGTCATCCCCACAGTGCATCTCAAACAGCCCCACATCTCCATCTCAATCTCCCTCTGCTTACCACCTCCCCACCATTGTGTTGTCCACCTGCTCTCCAAATGTCAGGACAAATGCTCCACTGCCGCATCCCCGCACATCCCCAGGGTGGGGATGACCTGTTCCTCAGCCGCTTCGTATAATGTCATGCTATCTCTGGGCAAGGGTTCCACACTGACCTGCAATGTGGACTGTGCAGAAGGCTAATGAATACTACCACACAACAACAGAGATCCAGATACAGTAAATTTACTGCATTACAGGTCTTTAGACGAATCAGGAAACTGGAATAGATACATATGATGAAGTCTCTAACAAAATATGACACAGAAAAATCCACTTGGTCCATTTGGTGGACTCAAAATCAACCCTAAGAAGACCTCTATTTGAAATCCTTTGATATTGTGACAAGATATAGTAGCCAGTGGACTAAACAGCAATTAGTCCAATGCATTCTGTAGGACTAAAGATTAGCCGATAGGCAAAAGGGCAGGACCAACGCTGGCGTCAAGCAACTTTGCTGTGTAATATTTTAACTCGTTAACATTGGCACAGGTTTAACTGTTTTTACTTTGTTTGACCCATTCTGGAAATCTTCTAACAAAACCCGCACTTTGGCATGCCTCTTCATCAGTCTTGACTAAAAAATTTCATTCAACTCAACCTGATATTTGTCTTTCGTTTTAGGTGGGAGAATCTGGGGAGCTTATAAAAAAACACAAAACCAAAAAAAAACAACAACAAAAACATTACAAAACACTACATTGGCAGCAATTGGTTAATGTAATAAACATTTTTTTTCCAAAATCAGAAATCTGTCCCTCGCCTTGATCATTGGTTCTAATCAACTTTAACAGACCACTTTTAGTTGTTTTTTTTATATATATATATTTTTTTTTTATGCTTTATTTCATTATTTATCTATTTTCCAGTCGAAATTTTGTTACCAAATTGTTGTATTAAAAGCATTTCCCTCACTGTCAATTTGCAATCATTCAAAAAAAACTTTAAGCCAAAGGGGGAAAAATATATGTTACCAACTGTTTGAGTATTAAAATGTATGACTACTGTAAAACTAAATATAATTCTTATTTGTACTCATTTGTATCTTTAATCCATGGAATCGTGGGTGTTTGACATTTTCAGAACGTCTCCTGGGACTTAAAATCCAATTACAATTTTTTTTCTCTATGTCATCAAAATTTAAAGTATGCTAGCTGAACAGAACCACATATGCAGGCCATTTATACATGCAGCAGGCCACACACAAAATGAAAACTTGCACTTAGTGAGCATTTTTCATTCAAGCAGTTGGGTGCATCTTTGAGGTTTTTACTTCTTATTATAAAGTGTGTATGTGTGTGTCAGTGTGAGTGTAAGACAGAGAGAGAGTGGCTATGGAAGGCAAGGCTTATTTGTTTATATATTTTATGAATTTATGAATGATTGTTAGTGTTGAAGATATTGACAAAAACACCATTTAGAACAGCAAAAGTAACATTAACCTGGTCTAAAGTTAGTTAACTGAAGTTACTTGGAAGGTCTTGTCAAAAATGTATTTATATCAAAGGGACCAAGTTTAATAATAAACATGAATGTTACTATTTTGAAGTATTTTAACAGTTAACACTTTAAACCCTAACCCATCATTGGTGACAGTTACCACTTTTAGCAAGGGTGGGCAAGTCCAGGCTTCAACGGCCGGTGTCCTGCAGGTTCTAGATCTCGCCCTGGGTCAACACACCTGAATCAAATGGTTAGTTCATTACCAGGCCTCTGGAGAACTTCAAGACATGCTCAGGAGGTAATTTAGCCATTTAAATCGGCCGTGTTGGATCAAGGACACATCTAAAACCTGCAGGACACCGACCTTTTAGGCCTAGAGTTGGCCACCCCTGGGTTAAAAGGTAAACTAGGTCAGGGTGTAAAGGGTTAAGAGGATTAAAACATACACGCACTGACAATGTGCAGAACAAAATGACTTACACTCATGTTAAGATACAATCACGTTAATCTTATGTACATTAAAAGCAAGAATATTTAAATGGGAGTATCTTCACAACACTGTATTCACTTTTTCATGCAGTCTTCATTAGTAACCACAGTGGAAGATAACTTTTAATTTATTTTCACTTTCGGTGTTTTTTCCTTATTTGATGATCTGTGGAAATGGGAATATAGAGACAAGCATAAAAGAGTTAAGTATAAACCAAAGAGACATGCACGGGATTAAAAAAAAAAAAAAGCAAAAAAACTTTTTCAGTAATCAAGCAATTTCATTTTAATATTTCTTTCACAGTGGAGAAAAAAACACTGTTAAAAACACAATGAGTAAATCTACCCCAAGGCTATTCAAAGTTGAATAGTAACAAATTATATTATTTTGAGTTTCTAAAATGATGTAAGCCTTTAAACATTAAGAAAAAGCACTCTGCTGCCGCCTGATTCTCATCAAGATCCATCAAGCATGAAAAGCTCTTTCTCATAGTCTTCCTTCCCTCCAGGCTGGCACAGGAAAACAAGTCTAATTTATCTAGTAAGCATATTTTAATTCATAATTTTTATTAATGTGACACATCCTAATATATCTTTCTTCCAGAAATTATTCTGATGGGGACAGTGTGGGGAACAAAAACTTTTTTTTCTTGGATTCTGCCATTAATTTGGGAAAGAGTGGAAAAAAGTTTAAACCAATTTGCATAGAATACAAAAAAAAATCCCCCAAAGCATAAAAATAAGCTCGAGAACGAACCATTAGAGTGCATCACGCAGTTTTTAGAAAGTCTCCACCATAAGCAAATATGGAAATATTCTACTCTATTCAAATGAGAGCCAGTGCAGTTTCATCTTATTAATAAGGCGGCATGGCCCCTTGTGTGCATGTGAATATAGAACCGGAGTGTAAAGCTGATCCCCAAAGTCATTTTGCAATTTGTGTAGTTATCCATGAGCCATGTGGCTTAATGCTTGATATTTTAAAATCTAACAAAGTTTACGACCTGTAAACAGCACTGCTTAGAGCGTTTTTTTGTTTTTTTTCCTCTCTCGACGAGTGGGAAGCTGCCATGTTGCATTGCACAGCCTCAGTGGGAAATGTGTTTTTCACGCCTGGTTCCTCACTACTACATTTCCCCTCACAGACACTGACCAACAATCCACAAAGAGCTTTATTCCTGTTTTTTTAAATGAGACAGAGTGAGTTACTGTTAAAAAAAAGTGTCAAAGCATCTAAACAGCTGAGTAATGAGGTTCCCATTTGACCTGGCCACAACATCAGTCTAAATCCTATCGATGGGACCAAAACAAATTGTAAAGCCGAAAGGTAGTTGTTATCAGGCTGGTTCTCTCTCTCCCTGGACCACTCTTCTTCTTCTTGCGCCCTCTCTCGCCCTTCCTCTCCCTCTCCACTCTTTCATGACTGACTAATGAATGTAGATGGTGCTTTGGGGGATGCAGTGGTCTTATTACAGGGGTTATGTGTGCACGCTGTAAGCTCAGCATGCTCCAGTCAGGCAATGGTGAAAGGTTCAATTGCTTTGGCAAAGCCCCCACCTCAGTAAACAGAAGGGCTAAAGAGGTTTGTTTATTGGGCCCACCTTGGCTTGACCTCTGTAGCTCAGGGACAGGCTACGTGATTACAGAAGTGTCAGCGCAGCCCGGGCAGAACAGGGCCAGACTACTTTCATTGGCCTGCGCTCTCTCTCCTAATAAATCACAGGAATAAGCACACAAACCACATGAGTGGGACAAATGCAAAAACATTGAGAGTTCAATGTAAGCCTGAGGATTAAATGGTTTATCCAGCATGTTTGCAGTCAAACTAGTCAGATTTGGTGTTCTACTGTCAGTCTACAGAGATATATTCAGAAAATATTGATTGGAATGATTAGTTTATTACACGAGTAGGAGAAAAGGCAAGCTGTACTGATGCTCACTCCAACAGAGACACAATATGAAACATGGCCAAAGTATGTGGACCTCAGCAAAGGCAAAGCAGTAATATCCTGAAAGCTTTAAGTTGTTAAGTGTCACCTAGTTTTTTCTAAATATAATAAATATTTGACAAAGTAAGCATTTTAAGGTTGAAATGATAATGATGATGATTATTATTATTATTAACTAAGATGTATCCAATTCCACTGATGTTGCTCTAGCTTACACCCTTTGCTTGCCTTGTAAGGGGCCTTGTAACTTCTCCACACTCTGAACTCTTTGCTCGCTTCAGCTATGGTTCCCCCCACTGCTGTGAAAAGCCAGAGCAGTGAAAATATTATTCATTATTTTATCTAACTATAGTCTCCTACATATTTAATTAATCACTCACATACTGTCCCAATTAAAGTTTAAGACCACTTGGAGAAAAAAAAAAATCATATTTTGCATGGCTGGTTCTTAACAAGGTTCCAAGTCGAGCTTCAACATGCAACAAGAAGAAATCAGAGTGAGACAAAACATTTCTTTTTGAGCATGCAATTTATTGAAAACAACGCTTAAACTGTTTTACAGCTTCATGCTTTGCAAGAGAGCACCAAACATTGAAAAGTGGATGAGAAAAACATTTAACTTTGATGGTCCTTGTGGTTCCCAGCATTACTGGCATGACAAGCAGATCCCACCTGGGATGTTTTCTATGCCCCACAGTTGAGGGGGCACCATAATGGTGTGGGTTGCTTTTTCCTTTAGTGGAACAATTGAGCTTTAGGAGGTGCAGGGGCATCAAACAGCCACTGGCTATGTCCAAATGTTGCAGAGAGCATCCCTCATGACTGAGGGCTGTCTGTGTGGTAATGACTGGGTTTTTCAACAGGACACAATGCCTGCAGGACAAAAGACTTTTTCCAGGAGAATAACACCACTCATTTGGATCATCCTGCGTGTTCCCCTGATCTAAATCCAACCGAGAACCTTTGGGGATGGATAGCAAAGGAAGTTTACAAAAATGGACAGCTGTTCCAGAAAGTAGATGTCCGTCTTGCGGCCGTCTTCACCACTTGGAAAAATGTTCCCACTTACCTCATGGAAACGCTAACATCAAGAGTTTTTGAAGTGATCATCAATAACGGTGGAGCTACTTATTACAGAGTTCATGTTTGAAATTTTGATTTCTGTTTTGGGGACGTTTTTTGGAGGTATGGTCCTAAACTTTTGACCAGCTGTAAAACAGCCTGTTTCAGGTAGCATTGTTTTCAATAAATTGCATGCTCAAAAAAAATGTTTTGTTGCATGTTGAAGCTCTACTTGGAACCTTGTTAAGATCCAACCATGCAAAATATGGCTTTTTGGCATTTTTCAAGTGGTTTTAATCTTTTGCTCAGGACTGTATGTGTTAGCTCTGGCTCACATTATAGAAGCCTTTGCATCAAAATGTGTGTAAATAAGATGTGTTGCAAAGTAACCATGTCTGCTGAGTGCAGCATTTTTACATTGATTTCTATTGGGGTGAAAATCACTGTCTGTAGTTGGTCATATACATATATATATATATATATATATATATATATATATATATATATATATATATATATATAAAAGATGTTGAGTGAGGTAAGCTCAGCCTGTGCAGACCAGTCAGAGTCAGAGCACCTTTCCTTTGTGGGCCTTTGTGCATGGTCATGATTATCCAGGAGAAGCCCTGTCCCGCACTGCTGTCACAGAGTTAAAAGCACATTATTGTATATCACAATGTGTAAATAATTCTTTACAAGTACCAGGGGTCTTTGTTCAAACAATGAAAAATGTCATACGCCAAAGCACACAGAAGAGTATGGAATGTTGAATCATCTAGCGTTTGGCCATATATTGTATTTTATATTGTATTTTATATTGTATTTTATCTTTTATGTTCCATATTTTATTTTATATTTCTTGAGCTTTGGAGAGACTGAATCCACTTTTAAACATCATGCAGACATTTCATATTTATCTTACAGTGTTTTTGACTGTTGTGTGTTCACATTGGAAAAATATTATATTTTCATTATGTTTACTAGTTTTATTTTATTATTTTGAATTGTTCGGTTGATGGGTGCAATTATATATAATGCACTTAAATATAAAGTAAAAATTATTTAAGATGCAATACAATATTACAGGCTTTGTAATTTTATTGCACACTGAGTCTGTTAGAGTGAAATTGTTAGGAGACCTGGGTCGTCGACCCAGAGTTTTTAGTTTTCTTTATTGTTGAGCTTTGAGTTTGCCATTTTATTGTTTCTAGTCTTTTGGTTTCTTTGTCAGTTGCGCCTTCTGTTTTCTGTTCTGTGTTCCATAGATTCTGTCTCCCCTGTCTGCTGTGTCCAAGTCCGCGTCTCTGTGTTGTTTCCTGTTTTACTTTGAAGGTCATTGTCTAATGTTAATGTGTCTAGTTTCGCTTCCTTTGTCTCATTAGCCCCGATTTGTCCCAGCCGTGTTTCCCTCCTGTTACCCATTCCCTGATTGCTCCCTCTGTGTATTTAAGCCTTGTGTTTATCTGTGTCAGTGTCGAGGTCTACCCTCATTGCTGTGTGTCTTGTGGTGTGTTAGTTAGATTAGTTTGCCCAGTTTAGTTTAGTATGTTTTTTCCCTGCCAGCCAATAAAGCTGTGGCTTTTGAGTTCACCCTTTTGCCTCCGTGTGTCTGCCTTTTGGGTCCTCACCACTACTCCTGCCTGCACACAGCCTTCACATGACAGAAATAAGTAACGATGAATAGTGTTGGTTTGGACACAGGAAGACAAAGTTAGATGTGGTGGAGCTCTCCATACTGATTTACAAAGTTGAAAGATGACATTTTATTATTACCTTAAGTTAACACGAAAATATTCAATAGCTTTCCATTTATCTAGAGGTGAACGATAAGTCAAATTATTAATCTAGCAATAGCAAAGTCAAAAAACAGGTTGACATACAGTTATATTTGCTGTGGAAACTTTTTCAGCCTCTGTTTTTGATTAGATTTGAACAATACACAAACAAGGTATATATGCAATCCATTTGTGACATATAATATGTACAGTCTCCTTCTGTCGTCCATCCTGTTTGGGCTCTATTAAAGTGTTTTGCAGGTTGTTTCAGCTAACATGGAGCTGTTTCCCTCAAGCCACAGTGTGCTGTTTGTCCTCCAGTGGAATAAGGCTCATTATCTCAATGTGTAGTCACAGTTTCTACCGTTACGCCCAGGGATCAGGCCATCTCTCCATTAAGGAAAATCGCTTTGAAAGGTCTTGTCCTCTGCTTCAAGCCCACACACAGACACACATACACTTACACACCGAGATGCTTGCACGCACTTAGTGTACTGGTATTACTTTTTTCCATTTGATGCTTGACTTACAAGACTGCTAAACTGTTGAATTTTAATGTGCACAAAACACAACCTTAAAGTACATCTTTGCCTTGCTGTTTAGAAACCAAGAAAGTTGAACAAATCATATCAATTCCTTTGTAAAAAGTCATTGAGGTGAAATGTGACCACATCATGTGACTGAGCTATAAGGAATTGGGTGTGACATGCTGTGACTGTTGTACCAATTTGGTCAGAATGGATCCAGTAAAAGCACTCAACTGTAATCCTTCCACATCACACAACACATCAGGTGTTACATTTTTTTTTTGGGGGGGGGGGGGTGTTATTGAA
>VUQR01003845.1:19901-30271 GCA_015108515.1 Hemichromis elongatus
AGGTGTGAATTTTTTTTTTGGGGGGGGGGGGGGTGTTATTGCATCATAGCAAGTGAAAGAATAACTTAAGGTGATGACTTACAACTTAGAATAAAAATTTTATAACACAATATCCATGCATAATTCCTAACAGGTACTGGCATTAATCCCTGGGAAGTAAATTACAGAGAAGTGTTTCCAGGGGAATTTATTGACTTCCCTCAATAATCATTACAATCTACTTAACTAGGCATTTCAAGGATAATGTGAGCATAGTGATAGCATGTGTTTGTTTTTGTTCTAACTGAGCATGAATTGCCTTTAAATATGTATCCTGCTGGTGTGTTTGCCACAGTCTGCTGCTCCTGGTTTTTGCTTTTCTGCCCATCTGGAAGTCAAACAAGCTCATTATTTTAAAAACAAATCATTTCACAAGATTTTGTTGATTTTTAATGGGATAATGCAGTGACTATATACTTTCCTCACTACAGAGGTTGACCAGACATAGTAACAGACTTTATTTGTTCTGGGCAATTTGCCCAGTGTGCATTTGTGTGTTTTTAGGCGGGTTTCTGTATAGTATGAATGGAAAAATGATTTCTGAAAGATAGCACTATGTTCAGCCACTGGTCCCTGGAAAACTAATGAATGGAAGGACATGCAGTGTACCTATGTGGCTTCTATGCGATGATGCACTGGTCAGCTGTCCCCAGAGAGACACCATACAGACGGTCAGCAGTAGCGCCCTTCCGTACATGCTCTGTAGGTCCCTCTCCTGCATTCTGGGAAAACAGGACAACAAAATCAGGAGTTAGCCATATTTGCATTATATGAACACCCAGATATACAGTCTGGCTCATTTGAGTTCAAGGCAACCAATTCCCATAACTTTGATTTGGCAGTCACAGGTGGTCAATAAGAGTAAGTCCTTAAATCAAAAAGCTTTTAATCACAGTAATCTACTGAGTTTTAACTGGATTAACACAAACAAAACCAACACACACAAACAAAATCAATCTACCAGTACCTATTCATGTTAATGAAAATGCAGAAAATTTGAAGTAAAATTACTTCTCTTGAATGGAGTTGTGTTAATGAGTGTTGGATCAGTTAGAAATCTGCACACCTTGTCAAAGTTCAGTTATTTCTTGTTTTTGTATATGGATGCTGTTTTGGCATTGGTTCCATGTTGTGGGACACAACAAGCACAACTGCTTTGTATTCATTTATTATTAAATAAATTCACACAGGCAAAACAGGAAGAGCGTTTTCACAGGACTCTATGCAGTCATATGCACTGATTAATTAATATGACATCTATAAAAACAGAAGTATTTGCATTTTGCTGGTGTGGTGTTAACGCAATTATAAAATACAATCTTGCACAGCAGGTTAAATGGTGCAATGCTCAAAGAAACTGAGAAAAATCCAACACCTCTCCAAAAAGTTCATGAGAGTCTTTCCTGTGTTCCTTGGCATGTCACTCTGTGAGTTTTGGTTTCAGTTTCATGTATTTAGGTGTTCCCAGTTTAGTTATTTATCCTCACTATCTCCACCTTAAATAAACTCACTCGTCATACCAACCTCTGCCTGCACTTGGGTCCTCACTTTACCTCCACACGGCCTGCCTCGCCAGCCGTGACACTTTATTGTAAATAAATTCTGAAAAATGTTCACACTTAATGAACCATCTATTTACATTAACCATCTGATGGGCTTCCTGAGATGTTTTCAGAGGGAGCAAGTACAATATGCGTCATAACATCCACATCTCAGGAAATTAAAACCTAAACAAAAAAGTACCATTTAACCTCTTTATCATTCATTGAAATACTTTCCATACACTTCAGTATGTTAATGCTGACATCAACATGCAATATTTTTGATACCCCTTCCTGAAAGCAAATGAATAAGCTGTGGGAGCTCTTTTGAATCCAAGACAACAAGTGATAAGTTTCTTTCTTTCTTTACCTTTAAGAATCTTTTTGTCCAGACTAGCTAGTGCATTAGCCATTAGCTTCAAAACTGCAGTAGCTGATAAAATATCTCTGAAAATGGTCATTTTGTAAGAACATAATAAATTCTGTAAGCCTCTGCAACAAAGCCTACATCAATTTGCTGTGTCACTATCTGGTATGACTGAGCTTATAAATTTAAAGTCATATTCACTTGTGAAAACCTCTGGTATTTTTTTTTAAATATTAAATTATTGTGTTTTATTTCACCAAAAGCTAAAGTGATATACAGTCCAATAGTATGAAGCTAAAGCATGTAATATCTGCAGATACAGAATTTGGATGAATTTCCATAAGACACATTTAGTAATAATTTCACAAAATTAATAACAGCAGTTTGGGAGACAGAAATTAAGTATTTTTTTCTCTCCTCTTTCCCTACTTCCTTCCTATGAGTGTTGCTGTTTGTGTGGTCTGTCTTGCTATGCTCAGCTCAGTAAAATTTGCGTACTTTCAGATGATTGTTGTCCTGTAAGACTCTCCATCTTCATCTCAGAGGCCCATGGAGAGTGGAACAATCAGTGGCTCGTCTTACTGCCAACAGAGCTGGCCTACTCTCTCGTGAGAAAGCAGCCGCAAATCACAGCTCTGCTTTGAACTCTGTTCCAGTGAAGCAACTCAAATTAGTAAAATGCTTGGTTTCATGCAAAAAGATCAACCCTTGCTTATCTGGCAGAGGCTCACATATGAGGAAGATGTTTTACTGTGACTGCCTTTGTACTGCCAGCCAGAGCTGGTGCGATCTTAACACGGCACTCTAATTCTGTACAGGCTCAGACAGCTGATGTAATCAGGATGTTATAAGCATGTACAGACTGTAGGAAAACATAGACACGGTGTCTGTAATATCACCCATAAATTCATCAAGGGACTATTTGAAGTCTGGGGTTTCGGTTTATGTTGCTGCTGTCTGCTGTTATTGGGATTATGTGAAACCAAAATATAAGAAGCCTGCATGGACCTCAAGTGAGGCAAACAAGTGACATCGGGAACAAACTGTGGTTTGGGCTAAAATACCTGTCAGTGCTTTTAAATACTATATATTATTGTTGTGGAAGTTTTTTCCATTAAATAAATCCTGCAGACAAGCGGTGAGCGGTAGCTAACATTCTTTAATCAGAACAAAGAACAGAAAAACCCAGGCCTGGTGGAGAGTGCATGATCGCGGGGCAGACGATCAGCAGAGACTCCCAGAGCCTAGGATGGCTCCCAGTTAAATACCTTCTCCAAGAACAAAAGGCAGTACACAGATGTTTCACACCTTAAGGTTCACACTCCCTTGCTAGCTCTTAAAGTGGAATAAAGACAAAAGACCCTTTCTGTCTGCTTCCTTACCAGACCCCCATTGTCTGTCTAATTGCATGAGTGTGAGACATGCTAACATCTAGTGGCACCAAGATATTATACAATAAAATAATGTGACTAATATACAAATAAAAGAAATTCTACTACATTATGCACCAAGGGTACACAAGGAAAAGGAAAAAGTAACAAACCTCTAGCATTCCTCTTAACTTTTAAAGAGTAGCTAAATGCATATAAATCACCTTTCCAAAGGCTTCCACACTCACTCCGATATACCATGTGAACTTGTCTGACTTCCACAAGACATTAAATAACAGATACACACTGTTGCATCCTTTGTAATTTAAGGGCTTGATTTGATCTTTTACTTTGCTCGGCGGGGACTGACGAGTTAAATTAACTCCCACAGAGTCTGAAAACTAATTTTCACCTGTAGTCTCAGACGTTTGGTGCAACACTAACATACCGCCTCCAACATTAGACCAGATGAAGTGGTAACACGATTAAAAAATGTGTCTTCACTTCTCTGCTCTGCTGGGGCAAAGTAGGGATCACTTCTAGAAAAACACCACTTGTAATGGATTCCATCTCACTGTTAGTTTACCAATTTATTCCATTCCCGTTTATCTAAAAGAAAAACAAGTACTAGACCTACATTAAACATTTCAGCCTCTTACTCTTATTTTACTTATTTGCGATTTGTTCCGACAAGAAAGCTCATCTGACAGCTGAACTCCAGAAATAATTGGAATTTGAGAGCACGCCACTGTGCTTTATGAAAATGAAATGTCTGTGACGGCAGAGTTTTGGTTTGGAGCTGCTAGGGTGTCAGCTTTTATTTCAAATCTAAATCTATTTTAGCACATTATACTCCAATTTCCATCTTGCGTCTGTAGTGTTCAGGTGGCTTATTGGAGCTGGTTAACAAGAAAATTATTCCACCTGACTGATGTGGCGCTGAGACCAGGTGGCTCATCACAAAATGCCCTGAACAGGGTGAAACTATTTTGGGGACACATTAAGGCAGATTTTTACATGATGGAAACACACATACACATGTTACGTTGATCAGTTTGGATGCACCCCACAAGTCTATTCCAACCTTTGCACCTTTGCCCCCATCTCATAAGTTATGGCTGCAGTAATACTAAGCTTGGTAGGTACACTGCTGACACAGGCTCCAAACACTGAATGCCAACTGAATAGAAAATTGAAACATGTTATTGTTAACTATATATCTATACACTTGTAAATGCATGTTAATTGTGAATAAAATTAAATACTAGTTTCCAACATTCTTTTGTGGTTTTTTTATTTCACTGATTACTATCATAATGATATAATGATTAAAATTTACTGGTCAGTGATCTTTGGCCATTGGTCAAAGTACACAGTTCTAAAACGAAAAAAACAAACAACCACACACTCAAACATGTCCAACTATGGCCAATTTAAAAGCACGAATTAACCATAACCATAATCATATATCATATAACCAATCGTATATTTTTAGTGTGGGAGGAAACTGGAGCAACCGGAGAAAACCCACGGGACCACAGAGAGAACATGCAAACTCCACGCAGCGAGGTTCAAACCTTCATGCTGTGAAGCAACAGCATAAAACCATGCTAGTCATTTCTTATTATTTTTTTCTGCGTTATGTTGTATTATGGTTATCTTTTGTCCGTTTGTTTTGGAAAATGTGGGTGTGGATAGATGACTCACCATCTGCAGACTAAACCGACAGGTACACATAAAGAAACCTGAACCTGAACTACTGGGGTTTTTTTTTTGTTTGTTTTGTTTTTTGTTTAGTTATAACCCAAATATAGGTTGCATAGCAGTTTTAACATTGCAGAAAATTTGTAACATATTTACATCTCCTATAAGTAAAAGATGCATGTAGCATCTTGGGAGTCGCCAGGAGGGACAGGATTAGAAATGATGTCAGAGAGACAGATCAGGTTGAGCAGTTTGGAGACAAAGTTAGGACATATGCAGATGAGGTATAGAAGATATGCTGGATAAAGAATATAGAGCTTGGTTATAGTGAAGGAGGACATGATGAGGGTGGGTGTGGCAGAAGAGGGACGGGGGTCAGATTGAGGCAAATTGTACTGGAACTGAGAAAAGCTGAATAGATACTGTAAATCCAACGGTACACGAGACGTTTATGTTAAAACTGTTCCAGTGTTTTCAAATGATGGGACAGCGATTGTGGTTGTGAATACTGGAGTGATAATAACTTTATTCATTCTTTTAAATAAATAATATTTTCTTTCCACTGTGGTGCTTTCTTTTTGGTAATAACTTTTCCAGCTTTGGTAAAAACCTTTTCACGTGGTACTGAGGAGGCAGATGTGTACAAGTATCCCAAAGCAAGCCTGGAGCGATTTGGATATATGCACCTGCATAGATGATACCCATAGATCAGACGTTGTTTTACCCCAGTTGCTTGGCACACAACAAACACTTCTCCTTGGAATGAAAATAAAACCCCAAAACTTACTTGTGAGTATTCTAGCAGTAGCATATTTTATTATTTGAAGGCATATTATGTCCATTCGTCTGTTCTCTTTTGCTTGTCCTAAAAAAGTTTCCCAGTAGTCCTTTCTGTGGGACTAATAAAGGTCATCTTATCAGCTTTCAAAGTGTTAGAGGCAGGGCACGAACCAACAAGGCTTCAGATGGCAACTGTGACATCACTCACCCTTAAAGAAGCAAGCTTTGGAGAGCGCTTCACAAAAGCTTTCCTGGATTTCTCGACACATGCATCGAATCCTTGGCACAGCACATCCCATCACTTTCCTCCATCTTGACTTAGACAAGCAAACGTCTGTAAGCTCTTTGCAAACTTACATGCCTGCTCACTCCTTAAAACACTGATTAGCAATTGAATTGTCTTTGTTACCTAAACTTTACTTACTTCTACATTAAAGCATTAAATCGCTGTATGAGTCTGAGTCTGCAATCATGACTTGAATTACAAATATGTACTGAACAACAATCATCAGCTTTCATCAAGTCAGTGTTTCACAACGAAACAGGACATCAGCGCTCATCTAAAATGAATTTGCTGAACAATGTGCGTGCACGCTGACCTTGTCTCTATAATTTCTGTCCAGTACAAGAAATGACAAAAAGAAAAAAAAATACGCACTTGCCTACAGTAATTAACCGATATGTGGATGAATATCATTCACACATCAAAATAGATTTTATGTGGCTTTACCAAGTTTTGCCATGATTACCAAGAGCTCCCTATAAACACACAGCCCATTCTCATTCAAAGTCCTGACAAGATGATGATGCTTCAAGACCTGCAGTCTTCATGTTCCATCGTGCAGGTTTGTCTGATAGAGTTTTATGGGAATTTCTCAACATCTGATAAGTCTACGGTCACAAGTGCTCTGCTGATGTCGATACTGTTGCTGTGTGATTTTAAGAAATTATTTTAGTTGTAAAAAGTCTTCCTCTCACCTTGATCTACGTCTTGAAGCAGTGTGGTGTGTGTGAATCCAAACCATGTCTAACCATGTGATATAATGGGCTGAGCTGTAATGAGCAAAAGCTGGTCATAAGACTGTGCACCATTTAAATTATTTTACTAAGGCTTCAAGAATCAGATGCTAATTAGATATAGTTTTTGTACAAGTATACATAATTTAACAAGTATCCCACTGTATGAGTCAGACATTAATTTGGTGAATACATGATATTATCTTCCTAATTATATCAGAATAACCATATGATAGTAAACACACATCTTGCACGTAGATGGCAAAGTTTGGGTTGCATAGCAACCGCAGTAAAATTGTTGCACCCTTTGATCCAGTGCTCCGTCTGCTATTAGGCGTCCTCATCGCTGCTCATTGTGAAGTAAAGCTATTTCTCTGATTATAGCCTGATGGACAGTAACAAAGGACACAAATGTACACACACAGACGCACTGACACACTGTTTCACACAACAAACTTACCCTAAAGCATCTATCGCCTTAGTGCAGAAGTGAGTCAATGTGACCATTAAGACAGAGAAGTGTGTTTACAGCTGATACATGACAGAGCGGACGAGCTCGAGGTGGCTGCTGCGGTTGGAGGGCAAAACAAAATCAGTGTTGTTGTTTATGTTAGGCATTTTTGTTTACCTCTTATCTAATTATAACACACAGCTGGTTGCGTTCCAGTAGTCATGCCTCTGGCTAAGCCTTCCCTCAATTACATAAACAGCTTTTATACAGACACAGAAAACATGGCAAAATCTGCTAAACAGACGCAGCAAATACTAAGTTCAGTGGTTGTCGTACAGTAAAACGCTTTTCATCTACACTACATGTGGAAATATACATTTTTACTCCTGGTTTTAATTTTGGTTTACAGTACAATACAAATGCAATCAAGCACTTCTAAATTATGAAGCTTGGTTATTAATGAGATTTCCCAGCAGTATATTTAAGTACTAGATGTTACCATGGAATTGCATTAAAATAACACATTTATGGCACATTTGTGTGTCCTGTCTTCACATTTTCCAATGTTTGTCTAGTGATTTTACATTGCACATAAAATTTAATTTGCTTATGCCAATTCCAAGCATTACAGATCACATATGGTTAATATTTGGAGCTTCCATCTGTTAGAGCACAGTCATGAATAAAAGTGCTATTTATTTTTTGTGATAAAAAAAATTATTAAAAAAGAAATATCAATCACAACCAAGATACTGATGGGGGAAAAAAACATATTTATCTTAGCAAAAAAATATATAAACAAAGCACGGTTTCTATTCACTAGTGATGTTTACATCTTTTAATTTAATTAGGAATTGAATAGTTTCAGTCCCATTCATCAAATGGCTTGTTTGTGTCATCCTATACAACACACGAGGGGCATTTGTTTGCTGTTTGTTGTATTTCATGCAAGAAGTATAGTTTGTGTTTCTGTCCACTTGAGCCTACTTACATTCAGTGTTGTTCAAGTTACTTGAAAAAAGTAATTAATTACTGATTACTTATTTTCAAAAGTAATTAGTTACTTTATTAATTAGTACTTTTTAAAAACATGATACACAACCTAAATACGTAATAAAGCAATAGAGCTTTCAGCCCAATTCTATTTTTTCTGCATAATCCATCATATAAAATTGAATCAAATGGAAAAGTCTCTTTCTAAACTTGTTTTATTATTTTTAATCTTTTAACTTTATCTACAGTCTTTGACTTGAAAAAAAAAGTAGTTTAACATTTAAAACTATTTTCTGCATATTCCAGCATGAAATAATGTTTTGTGTTTACACTCAGTCTTTCAAATAGATGCAAGTAAAACACAGCAAAAAATAAATAAAATCAAAGATTCAGCAGGACTAAATCCTGCTGTGGGAGTGGGGCCGGTGGAGAGTAACCCGGTGCCACAGCGGTCATGTCAGTGGGGGGGATCCTGGGGTTTCTCTGTGAATCTCACATTCTCGTGGTGGCTTGCTAGGTGCTTGCTCAGATTTGAAGTTTGATTCCGTAAAAAGTGACAAAAACATTAGCGCCCGCTGTACACTCGGTATGGTAAGAAAACGTCTGTCTACAGCGAATACCTAGAATAATTAAACTCAAGGTAATGTCACTACTTCGAAGCTTTAAATGCTGCACGGTCGTACTCTGTCCCACACTCCATATTAACTATTACCGATCTACAAACGTCTGTTGCTGCCAAAGACGTCGCACGCTTCTACGTCATTCTCATTAAAAACTCACAAAGAAAATCACGGTTTAATAACGCAGTAACGCAGCGTGCTTAAAGGGAAAGCAACAGTAATCCAATTTTTTGCAGTAGCAATCCCTTACTTTATTGATTACCTGAAAAAAGTAATTGGATTACAGCAACAGGTTACTTGTTGCCCATCTCTGCTTACGTTACATTTTTTCTTTCTGTTGTTTCTGAATCTAGAACAAAATTTAGATCAAGAAGATCACCTGATTACCTGATATTGGAGCTTTTACAAACAATATCTGGGATGGAAAGCTCAGAATCCCAGTTTACACATCCTTAACAAACTGCCATTTGTGTTGCTTAGAGCTGCAGCACACTGACACTCACTGACAGCTCAGCTCTTGGGCAAGAAAGTGTTAAGTTTCACAATTTTTCGAGCTCATTCATTTTACTAGTGCCGGCTTTAGACGTGCTTGTTTTGGATCTGACCGACTGCCAATCTCATCCTTCTTTTCAAAGTAACTGTCCGACTTTGAATTGATAGCAAGGTTAAAATCGTTAACGAAAACTAACAAAATAACGAAAACTAGAATTAAAAATTTTTTCGTTAACAGAAATAAAAATAAAAACGAGACTTCTCAAAAAAATGAAAACCCTGACCGTTCACAAAACTAACTAAAATTAACTGAATTTATAGATGAAAGGTGTTTAGTTTTCGTTGATGTGTATGTGTCATACGTTAGTCTAGGGTGAGAATGAAGTGTAGTTTCCAGGTTATGCTCTTTCTGTGCCTCATTCTGCCAGCAGGTGGCAAGTACCTCGGTCGGGTCGTCTGTGTTGCCGCTCCGTCCACGCGTAGCATCATGTCAGCAACAGTCGGGAGAAAGCGCCAGTCCAATTTGGGATTACTTTGAATATGACTGTGTTTTAGATAAAAGCAAGTGTCTTGTAGTGGAAAGATATAAAATATGTGGGACATTTCTAAAGGGGAAAAATCCCACAAACCTTAAAGTGCACTTGAAAAGTTCGCACAAGAAGGCTAACCTAGCTTACCTTGAGAAGGTAAGGGAGCACGCCCAAGCCTCATCCCCAGAAACAGAAGCTAACCCCAGGCCAGGCAGCGTGATGCATGCTGAGACAACCCCACAAAAAACATTAATGCAGTGCTTCCAACGGCGACCCGATGGCTGCTGGTTGGTCAATTCGCAGGAACATCACAAGCGAGAGGAAGCGTTGGTGAATATTGTTTATTTTTTTTAACAGTCTTGCCCCTGGTATGTAGCTCGTATTGCAAACAAGACTAAAACTATAACTAATGAAAACTAAACTGAAACGAAGGATTTCAAAAAAATAAAAACTAAACTAAACTACC
>VUQR01003847.1:4923-44618 GCA_015108515.1 Hemichromis elongatus
GGGGGGGTATGAGGAACTTACAGTCTTGTAATAAATCCTCACATCATGAAAGTCATAATATAAAATGAGTATTGAAATTCTTTTAGAGAAGACTTACATATTTAGACAGGTGTTATATTGTGATTTAAGGTGGACTATGCAGCACAAACATCTGTAGTATATTTCAGTAGAGAAAATGAACATCAGGGGACTAGTTTAGTTTTATAGAAGGGGATATTTTGTATTATGACTGTTTTTGTGTTAGGTACCGTGATATAACCACTATCAATATTTTTTATATACATGACATTGTTGATATTTATTGATTAAATCTGCAAGTCTCCATGCTCTATGGATTGTTTACATTGCATCTTTTTATTCACCGCTGCTACTCTTAGCAAAACTCCACTGTAGCTATTCGAGCAAATTGATATGATACGGACAGCAGTATCTCTTTCTTTCTTTATCACTCTCTCGTGAATGTGAGTGTGCATGACGTTCTTCCTGGGGGCGTGGTGTTCAGTTGTTTCCTGCACTTCCTCGGCTGGTGCGCCTGTTTTCTATTTCCACTCACCTGCAGTTTAAAGCTTTGGCACCGACCTTCACTTGCTGCAGTCATCGTACCTGGTGGGCTGTAGTCTCTCAGACTCATTCTAGGTGCTGGTTTCCTGTCTAGAATTTGTTGTCCTTCTTCCTTACTTAGTCATGGCCCCCAGTCCTGGACTCCTGCCCACTCCTACTCCTCTACTATTTTTTATTGACATTGCTAAAACACCCCCTTTTCCCCGAAGCCCTTTCTATGCTTACCTGCTTGGCTGCTGGAATTAGATGATTCCTCTTAACCTGAGGACTCTGAGTACCAAACCTGCCCTGACCCATATATTATCTTGCTATTTCTTGTTGAAAATATTTTTGACAATAACTAAATAAAATAAATTAGATAAGAATTTCAGTTATCCACCAATCCCAAAAATTAAAACCACTTATAGGTGAAATGAACAAGAACAACACTCGCCTTCTCCAGCAGGGCAATGGACCCTGTCACACAACAAAAGCAGCTCAGGACCAACTCGAGGAACTATTAGTCAAGCTTTAAATTGGCCTCCAAAACTCCTCCTTCAAAACTGTCCCGGAGACCCACAGGACCCCAAAGATCCACGCCAAGGTCTTGGTGTCTATGTCCATGCTCTAATGGCTCAATGCTTTTTTGTTGGCACAAGCAGTGTTTGGCAAGTGGTTTTAATGCTGATGCTGATTAGGGTGTGTCACTATTTTGTATTCAGCAGACAAGGCAGCCAAAAATCTGATGAAAATAGAGAAGTATGCATATGTGATCTAGCCAAGAGTTAGACTTTACATTAATAGGGGGTTACATTGAATCTGGCTAATCTTGTTCTAGTTACCGGCAAACAATTCTCTTTTTGTATGGACTGAAAGTCAGGATGCATAAGACACAATTAGTGAGGTTTAGTGCTGGTAGGCTGCCTTTGTTACCTCTGGTTCCAGTCTGTGTTAAGCTAAGGTTACTATCAAGTGGTTGTAATCCTCCTTTATCTCTTTGCAAAAAGAAATGGGCATGTAATGCAAAATGTCAGCCTATTTTTTTTAATAATAGGCCATGTTTAAATACATTTAAACCCCACATGTTTGCAAAGCTTCTAGATACTAGATCATACTTTAAGATGCATATAGTCCATAGAATGATGCATGCTTATCATTTATATAGATTGACTTTAATTTTCTCCTTTACGTGAATGCCAATGCTGGTATGCAACCTGGGATTGATAGCAACATATCAATCAAGTTGCATGTCAGGCTGGAATCTTTTCAAGTGCTTTTGTGTGTGTGGGAGGGCTGGAGGGCCTGGTCATAGTTCATCTGTAAATGAAGAACAGCAGGAGGAGACGTTGCAGATGATCAGTTATTTTCCTCCTCTCCAGAAATTGATGATAAGGTTCCACTGAGTTAAGTGGGTTACCACGCAGCCCTTCACAGGCAGGCTTCCTGATGCTTTACTGCACACACGTTATTACTGGCTGATCACCAACTACCTTTTATCCAGCTGAATTTCCACATATGTGTCCATAAAGAAAACAATAAAGAGAAAGACAGCCACTTGAAAAGGATGCCAGCTGTACATCTGTGAAATCAATAAATACCCCGTCTGTGAAATGTTGACAACTCATAGTCAGTAAAATGCATTAGCTCGCAGACAGCAAAGGGCACACCCGCAAAAGAGTGAAGGTTTCCAGGCTCCTTCTCCAAACTTCCCTCCACCTCCTCCCATCTTTCGGGAAAAAACGCATCAGGTAATATAATTAGCAGGAAAAAATTACCTCCGCATCCATGACCATGTGATTCCAGCAGGTATTAAGAGACAAACTCAACTTTGTGTCAAGTGTTTACCCTCAAAACCAAATGTTGCATGTAATTTTGGTAATAGACTGAACTGTGTTTTACCTTCCGGAGATATGATCGTCCACAGTCAGAATCAAGTCAGAGAGCAAAACTGGAAGTAATGAGAGCCGTAATCTTCTTTAGATCCCACTGACAAAATCTCTCTCATCTGTCTGTGTGGTTCACAATCTGGTTTGCCTGATTATAGACACTAAATCTTTCACATCACAATGCAGTTTCCCCTTCATCTGTGTTCAAAATATTTAAAAAGAAATTCAAAAACAAATGATACAGTGCTTGAAATTTGCCAGTTAGCATGAAATGTGAATGAGATAGTTACACTTAAAGGATTAAACACGTGAATTTGATCTGGAACTGGACTGAAAATACACACATGTCAATATTTAATAAAATGAAATTTTAATAGTTCACTTTATGCCTTTACAAGTATAAGTGCTATCCAGAGCCTAATGAATGCTCTGTCTACATGTAGTATTCACATACTCACACCAGGGTGCAGTGTCCAAAAAAAGGGAAACTGTTGTAATGTATCTTTTTTATTTGTGTTACTGGTACTTTTTTCTGCTTATAATGAAATAGAGTAATAATAATAATAATAATAATAAGTGTATACTGCCGCTTTTATGTTTATTTTTGATTCTTCAATTACAATTTTATCGCTAAGCAGAGAATTTAAATTTAACCACAATGAGACCAGATCAGAGAACAGAAGTAATTGGACAAATTACATAACTGAAAATGAAATGTTTATTTCTCATACCTAGTTGAAAACCCAAAAGTCTTGAACTCGTGGATGTCACCAGATGCTGGGTTTCCTCCTTTTTAATGCTCTGTCAGGCCTTTACTGCAGCAACTTTTAGTTGCTGTTTGTTTGTGGGCCTTTTTGTCCAAGGTTTTACCGTATTTTCTGCACTATAAATCACACTTTGAATCCTTTAATTTTCTCAAAAATTGTCCGGTGCGCCTTATGTATGAATTCTGGTGTTGCTTACTGACCGTGAACCGATTTTATGTGGTACACAGTGCTCAAAAATCTGTCAAAAAAGTTTTAGTTCGACTTTGGTAAGCTACGAAGCCGCACCGCTTGATGGATTGTCAGAGCCTTTTGGAGTAATCTGGGTCCAAAACTCCGTCCCTTTAGGTCCCAAAGTCAAACGAACACTGCAGCATCACTGAGAGTTAAACTGTCTAAATTCTTTTATATTTAATAAAATGATCAGTGTTGCTGCTTTACCAGGTGTAACAATTAAGTTTAACATCTAAGCCTCCATGAAAACAGAATTTATTAAATTTAAGGGAGTTAGAAATTAGCAGGCTAGTTTCGCTAGTTACCTAAACATGATATAACATGTTCTGGAAAAAAAACATAAAACGTACAACATAAATGAAGACAGAAAACTAAACAGCAGTGATGTTTGTAGGGTTGCTGAAGTTGGGCTAGCTGGTCTATAATGCTGTGCTACGTGATCACTAGCGACACAGCTATGTTAACATAACATAGCATAACACAGTGAAGCTGGAGGATGAACACTAACTTTTTTCCACTTGATAAAAGTTCCCAATGGTTTTTGACAAATGCAATCGTATGGCAGGATGCTGTAAACGGACCAAACTTCAGTCAGAAGAACAGCTGAGATAATCCATCCACAATACGAGGTTAGTCATTAATATAAGATGACATAACCTTTATAAGACCTACACGTGGTTTTGTTACAGCAGAAAGTGGACAGTGCAAAGATACATAGCAAAAATTAGAAAAACACTGGAACAGCATATACTGCAACAACATGGGAATACAGCAGCTGTGAGAGAATTCAACATTAATGAATCAGTTGTACAGATGTGGAGGAAGCAAGAGGAATGAGTTGAGTAAAGTTTGACTTATCTGACTGTTTTGTTTCATTTAAATGCGCCTTATAATCCGGTGCGCCTCATGGTCCAAAAAACACGGTAGTCTTCAGCAAGTGAAATCAATGCTCAGTTGGGTTAAGATCAGGTGACTGACTATAGCCATTTAGTAATATCCCACTTGTTTATTTTAATAAACTCCTGGTTTGCTTTGACTTTTGGTTCATTGTCCATCTGTATTATGAATGCCGCCTAATCAATTTGACTGCATTTAGCTGGATTTGAGCAGACAGTATGTCTCTGAACACCTCACAATTCCACTGGCTGCTTCTGTCCTGTGTGACATCATCAATAAACAGTAGCGTCCCAGTGCCACTGATAACCATGCACGCCCAAGCCATCACACTGCCTCTGCTCTCTTTTACAGATAGTGTGGTATGCTTTAGATCATAAGCTGTTCCTCACCTTCTTCACATTTTTTCTTGCCATCATTCTGGTAGAGGTTGATCTTGGTTTGCCGGCTCTACTGAAAAACACAGGCACCAGACCATGACACTCATCACCACAGAAACGATTCTGCAATCATCTTCTGTGCAGGTTCAAGTCTTTTTGTGTTGCTAAGTTCACTGGTGTATTCTTTCTTTCTCAGGCTGTACCAAATTATAGATTTTGCCACTTCTACTAATGTAGCAATTTCTCAGAAGGGTTCTTTCCTGTTTTTGCAGCTCATGGATGGCTTGTTTCACCTGCTTGGAGAACTGCTTTAACCACATGTCTATTCACAGCAACATCTTCCAAAAGCAAGCACCAAACCTCAAATCAACTCCAGGCCTTTCATCTGCTTACTTGATAATGAAGGAATTGCCTACACCTGCCCTTGAATTAGCCTTTGAGTCAATTGTTCAGGTAGTAGATGTGTGAAATATAACCAAGGCTTTAGTGACTACCTATCTTCTACCATACCAGGACCTTTATAGGACTGCAAGGAAATTCATCTCCATAACTTCACTGTTGGTTAATTTCCAATTTTTTCTCTCTGAGTAGCCTGAGAACTACATAAAGACACAGTCAGGACCATAAAACCAGCTTTACTCATTCTGCCATAAATCTGTTTACACTGTTATAGTTCAGGGAACTGCCTCCCTTTTGGGGTTAAAAGCTCCTCTACATAATGTAAATATGTCAATTTTAGGGTGGAGACTTGATTTAAGGTCAGAGTAAGGGTCAGTTAGACAAGTAGTAGCTATGGTGGAGTCTTCAGGAAACGTAAAGTCCTCTGAAGTAATGGAAACACTACTCTGTATGGGTGTGTGAGTATGTGAGGTAGAGAGCGAAAGAGGATGAGATATCTACCATTTTCTTTGTTCTAAAGCCACTTTCACAGCCTACAAAAGTTCTCACTATGGCTGGCAGTTTCACAACGGATAATTCAAAAACAGCCGTTACAAACCACACGATAAAAAAAAAAAAATGCGTTGACAAGAATTTTTCGGTTAGGTCATTTCATTCACTGTCATGTCATCCTCTTGTGGTCCCCATGACTCAGTGCCAAATCGAATCAACTTTAGAGAAAGATGGCAACCTCTGACAAGCTGTGCACTGCTGAGCCTCTGCAAGATTCGCTCTACCACCATTGTTTGTTTGCATTTTTCCTCGCAGAGTGATAAATTATGCTGAGAAAAAAGTCTTTGTGAAAGAAGAAACATAAAACACACAGAGTCAAAGTGAATAAGAGGAGCATTATGCCACGAAACAATGACCAGAAGTGATTAATTTCACAAACTGCAGGGCATGAATGATAGCGAACCGTTTCACAGACAGGCAGTCTCTGCAGGCCCCATGCAGGATGGGATGCATAGCTTTACCACTTCCCAAGATACTCTGCTATATGAGGTGGCTGAGTAACTGAACAGACGCATCCTGTATAGCTATGCTGAGAAAAACAGACTTTGGGCAACTGAGAGTTGAACTGTAAGACATATGCAAAACATGCAAGAGAACACCTACTGTTTCAAACTGAAGAAGTTGCTTTTAAGTGTGCGTGTGTATCTGTGTGGGCATGTATAGTCTGTAGGTGTACAAGTGGCAGCAAGACTCACAGACTTGAATATCAGCTGTAGAGGGTGTGCACCATAAACCATAAACCACATAATACACACACCCTTTAAAAACCCTGTGCCCTGCATACAGCTGGTCCATACAGTTCTGCTTCAGTCAATGACACCACCATGGGATGCTCATGGCTGTTGATTTCAGGTCTTCTCTTACATGTTGCTCATTCTTTGGAAATTCTGGGTAAGTCTGCAGAGTTACAATCCATCTGTTGTAAGTCAGCTGTTTATGTGCTTATTTACTGGACCTTATGCTCTTGTTTAACCTGAGGCATTTATACCCAGCAGTGCTACTGGCTTTCCTTACTGATTAGTCCAACTATAATTTCAAACGAGCATTAAAACTACAGACTGGATGCATAAAAAATTCTAAATAATACATTTTTCTGTAGCATATTCCTGATTGTATGTTTGTAATATCAACCTGGCAGGCAGCTCATTATTAGGAATCATATGCACTCCCTCGGTGTCACCACAGCATATTTTTTACAGGCTTTTAAAACTAATATATGAGGACTTTAAAATTTGGGGAAAACCCTCTCCTGGCTGCACTTATTTAAAGGTTCTTCTCTTTGATTTGGTGCAGTCCTTCTTTCTGCAGAGTCACCGAGACTTCCAGCTGGAGATGAAAGTTTAAACGTGTGAAAGAGCTTCATTTTCTAAAGTCAAAAGCCTTTATTTGTTTACCACATCCCTAGTCTGCAGAGGAAGGTGTGCTTTATGCCACTGGTGCATTGTTGCTGTCTGGTGAGAAAAAGAAGCCCCTGGGACTCAGGAAATATGATGCAGTAGAAGAATGTGTGATTTTTCTTTCACAGTTATTACTTAGTTTGTATCCTTAAGGTGTGCCTTTTCCATTCTTGGCTGACATTTATTTTGGCACTAACCTGCAAGGGCAAATGAATTACGAGCCCACCAGGCATAATTGAACTGATATAGCATATTTATTTCTCTTTCTTGCTTTCTCTTCCTCTTAAAAGGCTTTGGAGCCTCTCCACATTGTTTCCATTTGCTGTGATGTATAGTAAGACCAACAGCATTAACAGTGCTTGATGCAAACAGTTTAGACTGCAGCAGCCGCCTGCATATTAAGAGGTTTTCAATGAAGTAGTGCAGCAGTAAGCTGTCGTCATTTTGCTCATCATGTACCTTAAGCTGAATAGAGGTTCTTGGCTCCAGCTGACTGGTGGAGCGAGCTGTGTCCTCAAGTGCACTTTGATGAAGTCTGGAGAGGAAACAGAGAGAGAAGGGGACTTGGTATGCATTAAAGTCTGCACACTGTCCTCTCTGAGAGTGCTTAAACCTGCCAGCCTGTATTAAATGCCCTCTCCTGTGAAATGCCCTAACTCTGGCTGATTTCTAAACAGTGTAGAGGACCCTGTCTGGTGTGGATCTTACTTTGGATGGTTTTCATTTAATTAACATAATGGAGTCCTCCATCAGATATACAGGCAGGGGACAAGGCTGCATTTATTTATTACTGTCATTGTGTGCACGTTAACCTCTTGTCTTCATCTTTTTCTCTGTAAACACAAATAATTACCAAAATTTAAAAAGTGAAGACAAATAATTTGCTTAATCTTTTGTTAAGCGATTATTTATAAAATACTGTGATCCTAGGGTTTAGAGTTTAGGGTTTCAGTTTAGGGCCTGTTGAATGCTGGGAATACTGTTTAAATTATTTTTTATTATTCTTGACTGTGAGCTTTGATTCTGGTGATATTTGTACTACTGAATCTTTGATTTCTGTGTTTATTTTATGGATGACTTATAGTTTCCCGTGTCATCTTTCTGTGCCTGTGAGACTTCTTCTCCTTGTTATTCTTTCTCTTTTGGCTGCTTCCTTTGAGGGTTGGTTATCTTTCACGTGATGCATTAGTTTAACTTGTGTACACCTGTGTAAATTACTTTTACCTGTGTCTTGCTCCCATCCTGTTTTTCATCCTGCAGTCAGCCCTCGGTGTATAAATAGTCCCGTCTTCATCATCGTCACTTTCCCTGTGCATGCTTCCCTGTGTGTTGCCTTCTAAAACCCTTTGTGTTCTCCTGTTTCCTCACTACTCGTATTTTTGGATTTTCCTGTTAGATTGTGTTACTTTGTGGATTATAGTCTGCCTCTCATCCCGTTTTCTTTTCAGTTTATTTTACTTGTAACAAATTAAATATAGTTTATTCATCTGTTTTAACCTATTTTTTTATATGATTTTATGTCTTTTTTACTTAAATGAGAGATGAGACACACAATTTCATTCTAAACAACACCTTTATCAAGCTCAAGCTCAAGGCACCTCAAGTTTTGATTCTATTAGTTAGTCAATATCAAGCTCTAATCGTGATAAAATGACTGAGGAGGTCATCACTACTGACCCAGTTAGTCAACCTCATCGATCACAGTTTTACTTAACTAGTGACAGACAATAGGCTGAGTCAACACAACAAATGACATCTATCATGCTGTGGCCAGTCCTCTCATCAAACCCATTCCCCCTCAAGGCATTTCTGCTTTCTCATTGTTTTCAGTTTCAAGGTCTCTGAGTTGAACTTCTGATCTCTCATTAGATTTGACTGAAGAGCCTTTTGAAAGCATCACAGCAGTCCTGGGAGAGGACATGTATCTGAGCTGCATCTATCTGGGTGATGGTCCTATTGACAGCAGCGAGTGGAAACAACAGATCAGTTCAAAAAAAGCCAAGCGACTGGCGGGATTTATCAATGGAAAACCATTTCAAAGAGATAACTTTTCACTCCCAGTTTCTCTCACCAACCTCACAATTCAGATTAGGGTGAGCGGTGTGGAAGTAGAAGGAAAATACACCTGTGAGTTTGAATCACTTGATGATACGTACACTGGCACTGTAATCGTCACTGTAGTAGGTAAGCCAAGTCAATAACATGATTTCTTTTCTGTAACTTACTCACCTCTGTGAGAAAAAATCAGCCGGATGAAGAATATTTCTAAACTTAAAAGATGGTAACTGATGCACTACCAGATGCATCATTGCCCTGAGACATGACTACATCATTCAACGTGTTTATTTTTCAATTTGTTCACAGTTCGACCAGAAACGAACATCACTCTGGCTGCAGAGACCATAAATGGGACTCACTATCAGTCTGTGTCATGCTATGCCATCAATGGCAGGCCTGAGCCGCAGATCAGCTGGTTGGTGAATGGGCATCCTCCTTCAGATTTCCCCTTCATCGAGGTTGTGAATAACACCCTTCCGTCAAATGACACCTTCACTGTCAGCAGCATCCTCCGCTTTCCTACCCACTTGCAGGACGAGGACAACGTGACCTGTGTGGTTGAACACCTGACCTTCCCACAGCCGGCGGTCACCACAGTTAGGGTGGAAACCTACAGTAAGAGCACGTTTGCAGCAAGTCCTAGCAGAGTTGTGTTTCTACATCCCTAGGTTGCTAGGTGGGGACATATTGTGTTGCTTTACCACTCAGACGTTTGCAATCATGCATCATGACTCAGCATCTTGCAACACAATAACTTTCTCCTGCTGAGTTTTTACGCAGCCTGTTTCTTCTCACTCTGCTCCACATGCACAGTGACAGACCATAAATCACATTGCACAGTGCAATGCATTCATGTGAGAATTCGCTCTTCCATTGAAGCTGAGTATGTGGAAGAAAAAATGAAGCAACGACCCAGTAACTAATTAATAACAGTACTGTAATATGATGCAGTGTGATGTTTAATGGCTCAAGTCCAGCAGGTCAAAAGATGCACACCTGCACCTGTTGACCTGGTGAAAACCCGACTTCACAATATTAAAGCTTAAAATCCAGCATCCCAGTTTAATCATGAAATTTTGTTTGATAGATTTCATCAAATCATTACAGTTGCTATAATCAACATCTTGATATAAAAAGCCAGGACAAGGGGAGGGGGGGTGTCAAAGTAACGAGTCCTCATTTTACCTGACTCTGCAGTTCTTCCCAGGTCCACTGAGCATTTTAGCATTTGGGTCATGATTTTGTTGTTTCTTTTTTTAGGGCAGCACCTTTCTGTTTTATCCACAGTACTGCAAAGCTGCAGGAACATGTTGCATGTAGAGGGTGCAGTGCGGATGACCAATACAAGCAGGGCCGCACTCTCAGTTATTACAGAGCTGATAAAATGATAAGTTGGTTTTTCATGATTGTAAGTTAAAGACTTTTAAATAAATCTTGGTCTATGAAGGCATAATAATTTTTAAAGAAATAATTCAGATGAAAATATAGGCTAAACACACATACAAAGGAAAGACAGATTAATACAGCAAACATCAATATAAAACCATCCACACTGTAATTTAGTGCACCTGCAAAGACTCACTCTTTAGCACAACCCTTATTGACACTGTTATTTACTGGTAAAGTCAGTAATGTTAATGAGCAACTACAAAGCAAACAAACATTACACCTCAGCAACTCTGCACTGACTGTCATGAAAGCATGGTTACCGTGACGAGACTACTGGCACTGTCAGCATTCACAGGCAAAGGCAGGACGTCGGACTATTAACTACACCTAGATCATATAGATCTACTGGTATTGGACCAGAGCAAGAAAGATTTCTCACACTATAAAAGTGTTGCTTTGCTCAGGATGAAGATTTTCACCATGTTATGAACATGTCATTGCTAACTTAATAAATCTTAGCTCCTTGTCTCTTCCCAGCAAATACTTACCTTTAGTACTTGGACTGAACTTTATATGTAGTTTAGGAGCAGCTGCTGAATCTGATCCTCTGCCATCCATCTGTTTAGAATGATGATGGTGATAACACTGATCTGAGACTTGACAACCTAAGACCTGCTGTTTCCACTTCAAAGACTAACCTTGAAATAAAATGCTAAATAAATGTAATTTTTATTCAATAAGACTTAAAATTACAGATTTTCATGAGGTCATAGAGCAGGGGAGCTGTGGGCCATTTTTGCCCTGACTTTTACACCCAAATCAGATCTACGTCATAACTTATGACATAACCAAATCTCCATTTTAACCCTAAGCCGCAATCTTCTAAGTTACCTGACTTGCAGCTCCTGAAAAATTTGACTACACGTCAAGTCAATGCGTATTTTTGCATCTTAGGATTCGTCCCTTCTGGCTATTTAAAATGCCAGGTAGTCCATGAACACCGCTAAACCAAGATGCCAATTCAAAAAGGAATCAGACAAAATTAAAGTGAAGACACAAGAAAACAGTCAGTAAAATTTGGTGGTAGTAATGTGATGGTCTGGGGCTGTTTTGCTGCATCAAGAATTGGAAGACCTGGTTCCATTTACCACAGTAAATGGAACCAGCAATTCTGCTGTCTACTAAAACATCCTGAAGGACAATGTCCAGCTAACATACAAACATAGGAGGGTCAAATTTCTTCCACAGCGCTGTAAGAGACCCATTGCCAGTTGCTGTGTAGGGTGGCCCAACCAGTTAGATTTAGGTTTAGGGGACAATCACTTTATCACACATGGCCATGTAGGTCTGGGTTGTTTTTTCTCGTAATAATAAAAACCTTCATTTAGAAACTGAATTTTGTGTTTACTTGTGTTATTTTTGTTTGAGGATCTGAAACATTTAAGTGGGGCAAAGACTTTTTCACACCACTGTATATGTTTCGTAAATAAAGCTTTAAATGTTTTCTTCATATAATCATACTAATATGTACAGTATTACAGCCTCTTACACCTGTTTCATTGGCAGACTTTCTAGTACCAGTCCTATTAACGTAAGCCACATCACCCAGTTCATTTATCCATAATACATTTCCACTTCACTGAAGGACCGCAGCTTAGGTCATTTTCAAACTGCAGTGGTTAAATGCAGACATAACTTTATGTGTTAACAGATGGAATTTTTTTTAAAGCCAAAGAACATTAATTCACTCTAAATGTGTGCACACCCCTGCCTAGCACCCAATTTATTATGATGTGTTAACCCACTTGCTCATTAGAACCATTTGACTATTGTGTAACACCAAAACTTTCACGTATTTGATAATAGACTCTGATCTATGCTGATTCCTCGTATTAAAGCCTGCGGTTCTCTCAGCTTTGGTTGGGTAGCAGCTGGGCCAGACATCTGCTCTCAGCTGCAGCTCAGCCAACAGATGGGACAGGTGATAAGCCTAAGTCAGCACTCTCTAAACCCAAGCAGAAGCTCCTCATGGCGTGTGTTTAGCTAACATTCAGCTCATCCGGCCCCAGCTTCCTATTTAACCAAAACACCCTGAGCCTCTACTTGCTATCTGACTTTTTAATTTGCTGGAAAAAACATTAGACCTTGTGAAAAATAACTCTTCTCACCCTTCTTCCTGCTCTGCAGCAAGGCCAAATGTGACTATTAAAGCGGAGATGGTACAGCAAGAAGACGGAAATGATTTCTGGGAGGTCTCTTGCATTTCGTCTGGAGGGAGACCTGACACTGACATCTCTTTGGCTTTGAACACGGCTGAAGAGCTGGAGAGAGAGAACGACACAGACTCAGACATACAGAGAGTCTCAGTCCGCCTACCCTTAACAGAATATGGGGGTCACAACATCACTTGTGTGTTTGACCATCCAAAATTTACACAAAAAGAGTCCCAATCCCTAACACTGCCAATTTTCTGTGAGTACAATCAGTGTTGAATAAATTACTAATGCTCAAGAGGTAACAGAGGAACAGACTTTGTTTTTGTTTGTTTGTTTAATCTACAGATTTGACTGGAGGTCAGTCGTACTCAGACTTGGAAGGCAACAGCAATGACTTTGAAGATGTGGAGCTGCAGGAAGAGGAGACTGAGGCTGTTATCAGACTCGAGGTCAAAGGGAATGTGCCACGCTACAATGTTATCTGCAAAAAGTAAGAAATATTTGGTGTGAAAGGGCTACTCCATCAATTTTGTATATCATGGAGACTTGTGCTCGAACTCTAAAAATGATCATTGTAACAGACAGACTGTGTTATGAGCTGGCACGACTATGAAATTCATCATGTCAGGGAATGTGATACAAAGAAGTAGTCCACTCCATTATCCTGCACAAATATGATTGTGAATGACAGATATAAAAAAAAAAAAAACCTATTAATAAATGTATCAATGGGAAATTGCCCATTAGTGAAAAAATAAGAAGTATATTCATCAGTGAGTGCTGGTATTGTGTCTGTTTTAACTATTTTACCTAATTAGGTACAGTTGTTTAACTGTGCATAAGTGCAAATATCTAATCAGCATCAGTGGATTAACTCATGGTCAAGTAAGCTGCAAAGAAACAGTTGTAGGTGCTGGATGGGCTGATCCACACATTTGGGAAACTAACCACATAACCAAAAGAAAAGGAGCAAAAAGTGAACAGTATGCAAAAATAATGTGCTTTTTCAGAACTAAAAATTAGGTTTTGTCACACATTGTTCATGTGCATATACAATGAAATAATATACAAATCCTGCACAGGATATGTAGCTAGTTTCAGTGGTGGCACATTTGGTGGCACAAAAACCACAAGTGACTGTCAGCAGGAACCAGATTTAGATACATTTTCAGACGGAAATATTTATTTACTTAAGCTTTGTTTACCTTCTGTATTTTCATATTAGGACAAATGAAAACATTTTTAAAATCCTGCCTATTTTGCATATTTGCCCTCCAGAGATGATGGCCCCTTGCCCGAGGGTGTGAAGCTGGTGAACAAGGGCCTCAGACTTCAGGGTCCTTTGGAGCTTCAGCACGCTGGTCTTTATGAATGCAACTTCTCTTATCAGCACCTTACAGCAGTGCTGCGGTTCAATGTCACTGTTAAACCTATAAAACATGGTAGGTGAAACTCTGCTTTGACCTTCTCTATCATCTGACTATGAAATATTGATGTGAACTCTTCTCTCTTTATGTTTCCCGTCAGTTCCTCCTACAATACATGTTGATTTGCGGACTGAGGATGGTCGCAGAGTGATTGAGTGCTCAGCAGATGATGCTGTTCCTGCAGCCAACATGTCCTGGCTTCTACCGGAGGGTGTGTCTGAAGACTTTTGGTTCAACTCCACTTCTCATAATGGAAGCCACTCTGTCAGGGGGTTTGCACTCCTCCCTCCCTGCTTGCCTTGGGAGCTCAGTGCAGAGTGTGTGATAAATCACCCAGCATTTGAGAAACCAGAGAACAGAAGCATAACACTCCCTCTTTGTGGTATGTTCAACAAATCAACCAATGGATGATTTCTTATGAGTAGCAGATATATATGGCCATAGATCGATTGGAAGCCCTCCACTTCCTGTTATTTAACTTCTCTTTCCTGCACAGCTCACCCTAACATCACCGTCAACACCAGCACTGAGTGGAGACACGGTCGGAAGTACACAAAGGTGCAATGCTCTGTGGACAGCGCCCCTCCGGCAGCAGTTATAACCTGGCATGTAACGAACACCAACAACAGCATCGATAGCCTGGCGGAGACCAAACAGCAGGCTGATGGTCTGGTATTCGCTCACAGCTCTGTGCACTTCCTGTCCTCTCTCTATGCCAGTCAGAATTTGACTTGCATGGTAAAGCATCCGAGCCTGGAGGCAGCAGAGGAAAGAACAATAAACATCCCTGTGCACAGTACGCTCGTCATTTCTTAGAAATATTTCCGTCTGTGACACAGACAACCTCACGCGGTTGCTCATCCCCTTCCTGATACCCCTCTTTTCTTTTTCAGAAGCCCCCCTGCTGAGTGCATCTGTGGTGAGACAACAAGAGTCTCATCTCTGGCTGGCAGTGTGCGAGTGCACAGGGGAGTGTTTTGAGACAAACCTTGCATGGGACCTTCCTGAAAAAAACAAAAGGCAAACCTCTGTGCACTCAGAATATGAAAGACACTCAATGAATGCCAGGGTGACTTATGAGTTTCCTCTGGACCAACATGAGGGGCAAAACCTGACTTGTGTGTACCATTTTGAACCAGGGGTCACACAGAGGAGGACTGTTCATATGCCCAGATACTGTAAGAGCAACAGAAACAATACTCATGTGAACACTAACGCGCAAAATTCATCTTAAATATTTTGCCTGTTTTGTTGCCAGATATCTCTTCTCTGAGAGTCCTTAACTTCACGACTCCTCTGCAAAGCCGCTACAGCGATCAACCTGTTGTATACAGACTGTCCCTCCACAACAACCATCACAACCAGAAAATACTGCTCGAAATCGAAGGCAACGTGCCAGAGTACGACCTCAGCTGTAAGAGGTGCTGTATCCTGTGTTTCAAACCACCTGTTCAAAATGAGGAAGCACCATGAACATAGCGCACTGCACAAAAATCTGTGCTTCACAATTAAGAAGTAGCTCTCTGAAATTATTATTTGAATTATTTACGTGAAGAGCTTAATGTAATAGCCAAAGACAGCAAGGAAAAAGTTGGTCTTTGCTTTATCTGGAAGCAGGCAAACAACTAGGCTGGCTCTCTCTAAATGTTAAAAACAGCACCTTTAGTACCAGGTGCATTAACTTTGCTAATGTTGTCAGAAAAACAGCAGCCTGTCCAATTATAGTGTCAACTGGCAGGAGGTATATCTATTATCTACCACATATTCATGATCAGGAAGTTCCTGTGAACAAACAAAATTGAGTGTTCCCATAGTAGTAGAGGAAGTAAAAGAAGCAACACATTGTCATAGAGCATGATTTATTTGGGGGTATTTTAC
Source organism: Hemichromis elongatus (assembly GCA_015108515.1). Lineage (NCBI taxonomy): Eukaryota > Metazoa > Chordata > Actinopteri > Cichliformes > Cichlidae > Hemichromis > Hemichromis elongatus. The sequence continues at coordinate 20,938 of VUQR01003847.1, forward strand.
AGTTTAAACAAAGGCAAATAATTAGTCGGTTCTGTCCATTTGTACATTTTTCTTTTTTTTGTTGTTGTTTTTTTACCACATCCAAAAAAACTTTAGTAATGCAGGGTAATGTGCAGAGATTTCTTAACCAACTTTCCACCTGTTTTCAGTCTTTCAGCTAAGATGATTTTACGAGCTAGGAAATAATCTGCTAACGTAATGTTTATAATGGAAACTTTTACACTTTGTGATTTGTTTTGTTTTTTGACATAATATTAAGCTTAAAGTGAGCGTTAGGGACAGCGGCGCAGAGCCAGCATAGCTCTCCCTCTGCTTTCACTGTGTAAGCAAAGTTAAGCCAGTTATCTAAAGCCTCCTATTTACTCTACAGACATTAGAGTGAGTTCTCACACTTTTATTTAACCCTCAGCATTACAGCACTTGGCTATATTTCCCCATAAATGTCCCTTAAAGAGAAACTCAGTTGTAAATCTATGGTATTTCAGGAGTGATGGCTCATTTGTGCAAACGGAGGGATCGGCGATGATCTTCCAGTCAGAGCTTGCAGAGCTGAACAAAGGCCTGTACACCTGCTGGGCATCCTTCTGTCACCACACTGCTACAGTCAGCATTCAGGTGGAAGTCACAAGTAGGCTTGAACAGCTCGGTACGTGTTTGCCATGATGGGCTTTTGCACTCAGAGGAACATGATACAATAGAGAGATCCTGATAATATCAACATGCATACTTTCATAACCAGTTTCACTGTGAGGTTTTCTGATGTGTTTGGCTGATATCAGTTTCTTTTGTATTTTGTGTTGCAGCTTTCACATCCATGATTTGCATCTCTTCAGCATTAGCCCTCATTCTTATCTCTATTATCATCCTCTGTGTGTGCTGGTGAGTTAAGCGCTTTCACAGGTGACAAACAGCAACTCGGCAGGTGATGTGCTGACGGGCAAATGAGGGCAATGTTGCCGATGGCACAGAGTACTAGACAAACAGGATGTGTGGATCGTTAACCCAAGTAACCAAAACCCCAGTACCAAGCTGTTATTCACAAACAGGAAGTAATGTGGCTGTAACAGACAGGTGCCTCTGCCACCGCAGCCCTGCTTGCAGACAGGTAGAAGCTGATAGTCAGTCAGAAAAACAGATTTATTTTCCAGCTTCCTGTTCTGGCTTTTAGCGGTGTTACTTCTGGCAATTTCTGCAGCAGGCTGCTGTTAGCTGGCCAATTATCATCACCGACACTTTGCAAAAAAAGAAGGTAAAATGTGCAGAAAGTCCACATGTTCGGAAGTTATTAGTATAAAGAAATTCAAGTTGCCAGTCACCAGTGAAAAAAAATCCCCAAATTCATCTCTTAATCCTGTTGCTGTTGGAGAAAGAGTCACATGTTTAGTACTGATGTGGGACATCTTTCACGGTCCTAGAACTGTTCATGGTTTCTGCCTGCAGAAGCTTCCACATTTCCACATTCACTGCCAAATCTAACTTTTCACAAGAATGTCTGTCAGGATCAGATCAAGCCCCGCTGTGAATAGAGCTGCACAAGAGTGGTTTACAGGTTATTTCAATACGCCTGTCACTCTGACTGGAACATTTGGTGAAGGTGCCATTGGCTGACGGAGTCTCTGCGTGTTATACAGTGCTCCAGTGGGAGGGTCCTGTCAAGTTAATTTGGGAAGGTCAGGCACCCAGTGAACAACAAGAAAACATGACTCCCTACAGAGGAAAGTTATTTTGGGACTAATGTCAACCCCCCACTCCTCTTTCCCTCATCTCCAGTGCTGCATGGGGACACTTTTTTTGTCAGCAGCAGGACATCACTGGGTTTGTGTCACTGAGGTCGCAGTGTACAAAGTGAGCGTCTGCTTCTGACACCAGAGATCAATGATGAAGGCTTGGGTCACCACTCGTATTCATTGATATTCCGTCACATATAATGCATTCGCCTCTGCAGCTTGCTTATTTGAATTGACTTGGTGTGGCCAGTTATGTCACAGTGCCATCTAGTGGTGAAATCTAAAAACAAAACCCCCCAAAAAACAGGTTTATTCAAATTGAACTTTGGTTCACCAAGTCACAAGTCACTTCTTGATAAAAAAAATAAAAAATACATATAGTGATCAGCAAACATTCATATCTATACATACATAAAATATCAATAAAACTATAGAAATCCTATCATGGTACCTTATTTTCCACCTGTGGGAGTAATAAAGGTCATCTTATCTTATCTAATCTTATCTTATTATTCAGTATATTAATTGTTTTTGGCACAAAATGTATCCTATAATGTTTTCATGAGGCCATTTAATCAAAATCTGATTGAAGAGGGTGTTCTTGGTCAGCAACAAAGGATCTAGCTTTCTGTAAGACAGCAGTGTGATACAGCTTATCTAATGAGATTTTTCCAGTAGTTCTGACAACCCTGTCCAGTTTTTCATGTTTGCCACAGTCAGGTTACTATACTAGACTGAAATAACTCACCATACAACCTCTGTTTTTGTTTTACAGCCAAAGAAACAGCAGGAAACAGCACAAGGTACATTTAAATCTGATGGTTTTCTCCAGCTTTGCTCAGTGTGTCAAATCCAAAACTAAATTCAACAACTCCTTTCCTCCATATCTCCATCTGTCTCTGTATTATTCAGGAGGAGTATCTCTCAGCCTTGACATCCCTCATGCAAGAGCCCGGCTCCCCTGAGGTGAAGAAGCCGGCAGTAACAGAAAAGGACAGCAAAGAGAGCGCTCCTATGGTCGATTACTCCATAGTCATTGACATTAAGAGTACAGTGTGAAGACAACAATGGTTTGCGGGGCTTTTTAAACCACACTCTGCTGGGCACGAACTAGATGTAGCATCTTAGTGAAACTGCAGCACTCTTTATTCAAGTGTTTTGATTTTCTGTGACTGTAGCATTTAAGTGAAACTGTGTCTATATCCTGAATAATGTGAGCTTTTGAGCAGATTAGCATTGATGACTTTACGGTTTAAACTAAAAACTGTATAAAAGATGTAAGTAGTCACCCATTGATACTGGACTCCACATTTTGAAGGCTCTGCATTAGTGTTATCACAATAGCTTTTTGAGCAATGACCTCACACATTTGGACTAGAGGGTGGAGTGCTAACAAACTATTCATATTAATAAATTGTAACATATCTGGTAATTAGCAATAAGTCACAGACTAATAAAATACTCATTAAGCTATAATACTAGACTCCCATAGGAGGCACAAATCCCTGTGGGCAAGGGAAGGTGCTTAAAAACAAAAAACATCCTGCAGTATCAAACCATGCAGGGCTGCCTGCTGTGGCGACATCTTGACAACAAGGGGGCAGCTAATAGTATATTTTTAATCAGGTCATAATACTAGACAGGTGAGAAACAGTTAAGAAAGGTACCAATAGCACAAAAAGTCCAGTTCTGTGACACAGCAGGTTACAACTACGTGTGTCAACCCACGCAAGGTAATAAGATGGACAGACTTATTTAAATAATTAAATAAAATTTAAATAGAAAATGTATCCATCCTTGAGTTGTTATGAAAGTGATAAATATCCATAGAAGTCAAAACTGTTTGTTTTTTTAACTATCCTGTAAATATGCTTTTTAACGCTCCAGAGTTTGGGAATTTTAACGTGAGAGTTTATGTGGAGTGACTCACTTTTGAAGCTGGCTTCAACGAGACTTTAGGAACTGCAGTTTTGGGCAGTTGTTGGCTTTTTTAATCAAATGCATAGAATTTGCACTTTTAAAAAACAAAAAAAAACAAAAATCTTACTTGAATTTTTCATTTTGTGCAACAGTTTATTTTCAGATGTGTGTTTTTGGTCTATCAATAAAGTGATTCCAAAGTAATTTTCTTTTGTCTTTAACTTCTTACAGCTTTAACATACTCATTACTAAAGCACAGCAAACAGTCCCACATACTGATGACTGTCACGCTGCTCCAACATGAAAAAACAATGTCCTTCCAGTGTCTTTGCAATGCCTAATTAGTCAGGACCATCTGCTATGACAAAAAGAGTGAAGCTATAAATACATTTCTGTACTATGTGTGATTCAGATGTAAATAGACTGAACTCCAGCTTTTCTGCAGCGCTGTTATGCCCTCTTGTGGAAAATAATCATGGAGTCAGTTGTTTGTTCACATACAGTACTTGTAATAGCTACATTTTTAGAAATGTTGGATCCAAATCATCACAGACATCACACATTATTATTTTTAAAAGTATGTATTTTTTAAGACTTTAAGGCTTTTCCACCAGCAATTATAGCACTTACCAGAGTTATCTTAAAAAAAAAAACTCTCACCGGGCAGCCTCAAGTTTCATTTTTGATGTTGTACCCAACACAGAGACTTACTCCACGACTGTAAACACATTTCTTATTTACAGTGTTTGAGTAAATGATACGAACTCTGCACTGTGTGCTGAGAAAACATGTATCCACCTTGATACTGACGATAAAGACTAACAGACCTCTCTGTTACATAAAAAAATCATGCATGTATAACAAAATGCAAAAGGAATAATCCAAAATATTGTCCAGCTATATACTGATGCACAGAGAAGTTATTTTATGAATTCTTATGACATCTTCATCTCTTCTTGTAAACACAAGGCTTCAACTGCAGTCCAACTTTCTTCAAATTTTCTGGAGCCTTTCCTGTTTTCACGAATTCAAAGGAGTAGAAATGACTATTTTCTGTGTCCTGAAAGGAAGATAAAGACAAAATAACAGTAACTCTAGCAGACAAACATTAATGTTTAAGCTACTACTCATCATGTGATCCAACTGTTCTTCAGACTCAGTTGTTTAGATGACATTGATCTACCTGTGATAAATTTATATAAATTTATGAAGCATTTTTCAGCTTAAAAGGGACAACGACAAAAGAAAATACGCCTGTACACAGTAAATATTATATATTTTACATGTTTAATTCAGACCTTCATATTATAATTGTGACATGCTTTAATTAATTTAAGGAGTAAGTACTTGTTTCCCTGTTCTCACCTTTGACACCATCTTGAATCCAAGACTTGACAGTGCAGTGATGAAGTTTCGCACGTTGTCGAATCTGCTTGCCACTTCTGCTATTTTAAGGACTCCTCTGCAACAAAGGTGCCAAAAAACAATGAAAAACACAGCGTGTGCACGACGTTAAACACATGCATACGCAAAATCCGTGTCACACCTCTTTTTTAGCACTCGATTGGCCTCTGCTAAAAACTCCGCCAGGTTGGTCCCCATGAGGGAGAGACAAAACACAGCGAGGTCCACAGAGCCGTCACTAAGAGGCACCTGCACACACACAGGATGTTTCATTTTAGTTCCATTTTACGGCAATCGCAGAGATCGTGTAGGTATTTTGCAGAAAGACACTCACGTGGGCCATGTCACAGACTGTGACCAGCTCACAGGCAGCTGCCAGGTCAAAGCTGTGAACTTTGTTCTTCACGCTGCGCGCTATTTTACAGTCACCACAACCAAAGTCTGCAACCATGAGAGAGGAGGGTCTGTAAAAAAGCATATAGAAGATGTGTTTCTTTTAGACAGAATGCTCGAACTGCCAATGTTAACGAGGAAATCTTCTCACAGCAGCAAAACGAGGCATCGATTAAACACCCACAGTGCAAAATTGTCAGCTGCGTGAGTCCTCGCTATCAGGAGTGAACAGCAGAGAAATGTCTTTTGTTCACTGTTTACAGCAGAAAAATGATGTCAGCATCAGGAGTTCTACATGAAGAATTTCCTCTTACTCTTGAGATGAACAGAGATGCTCTGGAAATGTTCTGGAAAAAGTGTGAAAGTAACCGTGTAATCAGCACACCATACTTTCTGCTCAGAATATGATGAATCGTTGAGATGTTGAGCTGAGGTGATTAAGAATCTTCTGTCTGAAGCAGTTTTACACATGCACTGCAAACATTAAACTTTTTCCAGACGTTACCAAACACAGGTGCACGTGACAACACAGATGTTTGAGCCAGATCAAGCAAATGTGATCGCTGGTGCAGGGAATTATCTCGTGAATTCATGGTGAACCAGTGGGTGTCCTAACCCCTCTGCATGCTCCATGCAGACAGGAACCCAACTGAGGATTTACATTAGTGCCAATATGATGCCTAATAATGACAGAAACCTCTCTATTTCTTTTTCTCATATATATACAGTGTTATATTGTTAAATGGTCATTTTAAACATGTCCAAAGTTGGTGAGCTCAATCTATGTAATCCCTTCACTATTGTTTGTTTACACAGGTGATGAACGGAGGGGCTGCATTACAGTTTAAAATAAATTCTTGATTTTATATTGAAGGATGAATCGGGCAAAGCAACTCTAGTAAAGTCCAAGAAAAGTATGGAGGTGGAAATGAGCATCAAAGACCTACTTTAAGGTGTTTTCATCACAGGATGATCTTAAAGCACGATTCCATTTGTGCACAGTAAATTTCTTGACAAACCAACTTATTTGGACAGACAACACACTGCAGTGCAGACATTCAAAACCCTGGAATTTACTCCAGAGTCCTGTTATATGTTAGGCAACAAAAGGCAGACGGCTGAGTTTATTAAACTCCACGGAGACAATCTGCAAATTTCATTAAAAGTTTAACTATCATCTTGTCTTTATTTTGAGTTAGCACATACCTTAAACACTTCAAGCTGTAAGTCAGGGGGGGCCAACTCCAGGCCTCGAGAGCCGGTGTCCTGCATATTTTAGATGTGTCCTTAATCCATCACAGCTCATTTAAATGGCTAAATTACCTCCTCAACATTTTTTGAAATTCTCCAGAGGCCTAATAAACTAATCATGTGATTCAGGTGTGTTGACCCAGGGTGATATCTAAAACCTGCAGGACACCAGCTCTCGAGGCCTGGAGTTGGCCACCCCTGCTGTAAGCTAATGATAGTTATCTAACAGCAGATGCATGCTGGTGCAATAAGCTGAATGGTTTATGTCCAATGGATGCATGGTCTGATTAGTCGACGAATCGCAAAAATAATCGATGACTAGTCGATTATCAGCATAATCATTTGCGGCAGCCCTACTCAGAGGTCCTGTTCAAAGCTTTCTGGAGCTTTTACTTGCCTCCAAGGGTCTTTTTCATCACATGAACTTGTCTTACAGAGGCAGGCTTCGTTATGATCAGGTTAATTGTTTCTGTTTGAAACGCTGCCCAAGGATTGTTATCGAAAGGCGTTCTCACACTTTCTTGACCAGAAAGCACTTTAAGTGTTCTGTGCCCCAACCCCCAATTCAATTAATGCTAAAGCAGTTTAAATAAATGGATACTCCCAGCTGTGCTCTTAAACGGCTTTGGAACTATTTGTATTCTAAAACATTTCAATGTTTATACTTCATGAATGTATTACCCGATTGTTTCACAGTCATATTACAGCTTCTACTGGGCCGAAGATAAAAAGTGTGGGACTAAAGAACATAATGTGCTTGTTTGTTGGTGTAAATGTGTATGCCAGCTATAGGCATACACATTTTAAGAACTGTGCAGAATTTTATAATTGTGAAATTTAAATTTGTAATCATTAACATTCTTCAGTGGTAGTCTTTTGAAAAAAAAAATCAATTTCATGCATTGAGATTACAGAAAATTAAAGGTTTCTCACTTTTTCTGAATGTAAGAGATGATGGCGTCCACTGGGTTGGCGGGCCACCTCTGAACCTGAGCTGTGTAACCTTTATGGTAGATCCAGAAAGCCTGTGGGTCCTGCTTGAACATTCGATTCGCCTCGCCGCTGGACGTGCTGTACAAAACTTCGTTAATGTAGCGGAAACGAGCGGACTCCAACCGCTGCTCCATGCGTGACCTGAGGGAGGCAGAGCGGTCTTGTTTCGCCTCTTCCTCGGATGCTGCCGGCTTATCTTCCTGCTCTGCAGGGCCCTCGTGGTGCTCCGTCTCCTGGCTGTGCAGCATCCTCTGCAGCTTCTGTCTTTTCAGACTCTGAGCTTTGCTCTGCTCAGGTTTCAGTGTTTTCATGGGAATCGGCTGCTGATTAACTTTAACCTCCACTGCAGCTTCACGAGTTTTCCGTTCTGGTCCATCAGCAGAAGATTCAGGCACACATTTCTGAACTGGGACACACTTTGTTTTTCTCTCATTAGTCGCCTGCTGGAGGAGTTTCTGATTTTTCTCCTTCTTTTTTTGATTGTTTTTGTCAGTGTTACCGTTGCTATGTGAATCAGGTTTAACTTCGTCCTTTAGTTCATGTTTACCCACAGACTTTGCTTTATTTACTTCCTCCTCAGGCTGTTTCTGGCGGTATTTATTGTTACATTTCCTCTTGTTCTTCATTTTGTTTTTCCACTGTTTTCTGCTGATCTTTTCTGTGTTCTGTGATTTGTTTACATTCACGAGCAAGTCAGTCACTTCTTTATCCTTCTCCTCCCCTGAAGATGTGCCATTTGCCTTTGAAGATCCTTTTGGAAGAAAACAAAAAAACCGTTTAGTCAATGTTTTACACTCGGGCAAGATGAAAGTTGGACAGTACTATGCAAAAGTCTTCAGTGACCCCTAATTTCTTTCCTTCCAAGGAGCCAGACTTTTGTAATGATATAGTGATGTTGAGCAATAGTTCTCTTAGTTCTCATACTTTTTCTTTGGACATTGGCTGCTTCTTCACTATTTTCTGTCCTTCTCCTGACTGTTTTCAGAGCAAAGAAAAAAAATCTAACACAACTAATTTTGAATGGTTACTTGCAGCCTGTTACAAAAATATAATTTATCCCCATTTAATAGGTTAACTCTACAAAGAATGCAGGTTGACAGACATAAAAAAGTGTTTTTGCACCACAATGGAGAAGTATAGAGAAGGTCAGAAGGTGTTGTATTGTGTCTTTGTGGCTATACAGAAAGCATATGTTATGGACAGAAGTATGTGAAGATGTTCAGGACATGAATGAGGACAGTGAGACTGTGGTGGGGTGCGCGGTAAGAGGCACAGATAGGTTCAATGTGGTGATGGGAATACATCAGGGATCAGCTCTGACTCCCTTTTTGTTTCCAGTGGAGAAAAATGAGTTTAGGCAGGATTGTCATGGACAATGATGTTTGCAGATAACACTGTGATCTGTAGTGAGAGTGTGTGGACGACAGCCTAGTGAGGTGGAGGACAGAATACGTGTGTGTGAATGAGAGGGGGACATGTGTAACAGTGAAGATGCAAGAATTAAAGGTCATGAAGGTCGAAAACAAGAGATAAATAAAAGAGAGTGCAGGCAGCGTAGAGACGAGTAACGGAGGGACAGCCTGAAACATGAAAGGTAAGACTTACAAGATGGTAGTGAGACCTGCTGTCGTGTATAATTTTAAGACGTTGGCACTGACAAAAACATAAGAGGCATAACTGGATGTGGCAGAGTTGACGATGCTAAGATTTTCACTGGGAGTAACAAAGTTATAGGATTAGATACGAGTATGCTGAGCAGTTTAAAGAAAAAGAGAGGCTAGGCAAGGGTGAGATGGTTTGGACATGTGCAGAGGAGGGACAGTGGACATATTGGACAAATGATGGTGAAGATGGAACTCCTAGGCAGGAGAAAAAGAAGATTCATGAATGTAATGAAAGAGGCCATGAAGAGGGTTGGTGTGACAGAGGAGGATGCTAGGGACAGGGTGAGAAAATGAGAACTCATATACAAAGAAATGAGACGCAGCTCAAGACTTTGCACAAGACTGTACATCCAAACACTCCAATTACAGATGCCGGATTATAAACACTGATGTGGCAGACCACTGTGTTGGATTTTTAAGCTTATAACCAGCTAATTACTCACCACCTTTATTGTCTTTCTTCCTCTTTTTTGGTGCAGGTTTCTCCTCCTTTAGGATCTGGTCTGTGTTCTCTTGCCGCTCCTCTGTTTTTTCTGCAAGTTTTCTCTTTTTTTTTCTTCTCTTCTTCTTTGTCCTAATGTGTGATGGAACTTCTTCTGAGTCTTCATCACTGTCCTGTTTATGGTAGTCGCTATTCCACTGTGGTACTGACCCCAGAGTCTTCAGTGTCCGCATCAGGCTGCTTTTACCTACAACCTTGGGCTGACCAGAGAATCACAGTAGGTTGAATAATATTAGTTTTAAAAAATTAGTAGAAACTATGATAAGTAGAAACAGACAGAAATTGAGTAATGCTCAGCGAGAATAAAGAGCTAAGGTTTTTTTTTTTTAAAGCTAAAGAAACACGTACCTTCACATTGATGCCAGTACTTGTCTTCTTCTTGGTGTTACTGAGGGCAGGTTTACTCGAGACTTGAACGTCTTGTTCATCATTCCAGTCTTCATCTTCATTAAACATGTTTCTGTGAGTCCTGTTAGAAAAACGCACACCTTTGTAAACCGCTGCTGGAGATGAGAAACTCTTTCGAGCGCACTGCTTTGCTATCAGAGAGCTAACCAAAGTCCTACATGATGTCTGAGCTACTCACGAGTTTGTTTCTCAGGCAGAAAAACGAGTTGATTCACGTGTCAGAGCAACTCTTCCCGCTGTTTGCATGAAACGGTTTTATCTAATGAACATGTAACTACAAGTAATACCTAAAAAAAAGTTATTCTCAAGCAAAAGCCACGTTGGTTCGGTGTCATGCGCGTGAAGGAAGCAAAACAGAGCTACGGGCGCACATAACTGACGTAAGCACACCGATATCTGGGAAATGGCGTTTTTCGTCATGATGTTAATAAGCGTTCAGCTTCTCTTAATTTTAAGAATTTTAAGTTGTATTATCAAATACAACTTAAAAATAGTTAAAATAAAACTGCAATTCTTCAGTAGCTCCAATGATTTTCAAGAAAATTTAGTTTTACAAAGATTTCTCTCACCAAACATGAATAATCAAAATTGAAAGTTTTTTGGGGGGGGGATATGATTATTTTACAAGTCCAATTTTAACAACAATAAACAGACGCATTTGTTGCATAATTGTTATAATCTGTAATTAGGGACATGCAGAAGGACACACTGGATTTAATAAACTTTAATAAATTCACTTTTTTACTTGATATTTGAAATTTACTTTACTTTAAATTATTTATTATCATTTATTTACGGTACTTTAAACTAGAATATTAGATTGGGGCGGGGGGTCCCAGACCATTGAGGCCAATTTTATGTTCTTAATCACCTGAAATTAAAACTTCATAAGCATCATATTACATACTATAGCACTATGACAAGAAATGTTTTGTTTAAACAACTAAAGTAGTCCCATTAGGAAAACCTCCTACTGTTACATTGTTCATGTGTTCGCTTTTAAATGTAATAAGTAGTGTCACTTCAGAAGATGTGACTCTTTAGATTGACCCTCCGTAAAACTCAAATCCTTTACAAGGTTCAAAAAGGGTCCCCGACCACTTCAAATCCTTTTGTGTGTGTGTGTGTCCTTCAACATATGCTGTAGTTAGAGGTTAGACAACATCAGTTGTCTGTGTCTGTAGTGTGTAACATTAGGTCTCAGAGCAACGTGTTATAGACTACAAGTAGTAACATGATGGCATTTATTGTAATCCTTATCTGAGCTTCGTATTTAAGATTTTTGTACACATAAAATGTAAATATTTCAAAAAAAATAATAATCATGACCTCAGGGAGTGAATTTTAAATCGTTGCAATTCTCCTTGTGACATATAGGCGGCGCGGTCTATCTCTCTTCGTCCTCCACGTACGTACGGGTGTGGACGCACGGCACTCTGAGTGCTGGTGATAAAACAACGAGGCTTGTAACTTCTCCTCTGTACAGCTACAATAAACCGCAACAAGCTAATATATCCGGTAAGTTTAAAGGCATGGAAGTAAATGTATTTTTTAAAATTTCACCTGTTTAAATTATTAAATGATGGTTTGCGTGAAATCCTCAGTCAGTCACCGTTAAATGAGAGAAACACGTACAGCCCCCACGGCAGGATAGATAGTTAGCTTGTTAGCACAGACCCGATTGCACTTCATTTCACGACGTATAAGATGCAAGTTTGTAGTGAGGAGCTAAACGAGATATATCTCTTCCATGTGGTGTAGTAAAAGCAGTCGGTGGTGCTCCCAGGAGTAGAAAAACTATGCGGCTGACTTGAATGAGCTTTCCCTTCACTGTGTTAGCCGGATAGCAATGCAGCTAATTGGGCAGTGACAACATATTGTTGGGAGTGTAAATGTTAACCCCGGTAAACTGCGGGAAACTGAGGTTGTGACCATACTGGGGGGAAAAAAACAACTTTATTATCATATTATACCATCCCACAAATTGGCTAATGTCAGTCTTATAACCAATTAGATCCGCAGAAACAACACGAAGATAATAAACACATCAACCAATTTCTTTCTACAAAGAAGAGCAGCAAATCCAGACTGTAAACTTGATAGGGCCATGAAGTGATTTATCATCAATATTAGTATAATCAATATAATATATTAGTCTGTATGGAGGGTTAATACACGGGCAACAGACTTCAGTATGACTCCAGATGAATATATTTATCTATCATGGTGTCCAGGGCTATTTTTTCATACAGCTACATTTTGTGAGTCACTGTGTTGTAAACGGCATACCCACCCTGTATTACTCAGCTAGAGATTACTCAACACTTGGTTTTCTTGTCTGTAGGCTTTCTCCTTTTTAGGTTTGTACAGCAGTTTGTTTTTTTTAAGAAAGTATTTTAACCGAGTGACCTATTTTTCTTTCCTAAATCCCTTTCTTTAGGCTCGTGTGGGTGTTGCTGAGCCTGTCCGATTGTGGTCCACACTGTCCAAAATGAGGGACTGATGCTGGCCAAGACGTGCCTGAACCCATCGGGTTGCCACTTGTGTCTGTTCCAGTTTAGCTGTGCATCTGCTCCCACGGGTGCGTCCTAGGAGAAAAACAATACACCAGCCAAAATGGATGATATATTCACTCAGTGCCGGGAAGGCAATGCAGTGGCAGTTCGTTTATGGCTGGACAACACAGAGAATGATCTCAATCAAGGGTGAGCTGCAGTTTTTTTCATAGCCAGAATTTATCAGTCACTTTTGTCCATATTATTTTAAATGAAAGTTGAACACTGGAATCCTAATTAAGAGTTTAATTTGTATCCCTAAGCAGCTGTGCCTGTTTGCTTGAGACTTGCTAAAACATGAATTTGTGATTTAATATAGCGTGGATCAAAATGTCAAGAAATGTCTTGTGTTTTATTTCAAATATTTTATTAAAGCGCTTCTCTGGTGCAGTCTGTAAGCCTTCCCGCCTGTGAGATTGTGGACTGCCGTTGAACCCATTTCCTTGTGGGCGCATGTTTATGTTTAGAATGCCAGCACAGTAAATCAAAAGCATGATGTTGGACAGGAAGCATGCTGTGATGGTATAGTTAGTTACAGCAATTAAAATCATGCTATGCAGGCTCTGGTTACAACTTGGTTTTGGTTTTGAATTTGGATGCAGAAAATATTGTAGGCTTCTTTACTTGTGACGTGACACATTTAGTACTCAGCATTTTTGTCTAATAGTTCTAGATGAACAGTCCTGAGCTGGTGTTTTTATCCTAAGCTGGCTACATTGGGAAAAACTTGGCAGTCCAGTCTGGATGGCCACCCACGAATCTTGTCTTTGTGAGCTCTGTTTAAGATTTAGACTACCGGTGTTTGTTTTCAAAGCAAACAAAGAAATAATAAATGAGTCCATTTAATTATGTTCCCTGTGTAAGTGGTAGCTGTTCTCTTTTCCTTCTCCATTTCTCCCTGTTTTTGTTGAACACCCAGAGAGAGTGTGTTTTACTTACAGTTATTCATTTGCAAATGACATAGCTGTCAAGCTTTCATGATGCTGCTAGTAACGGAAACGCTTTTTTTTGATTAGTGGCCGTCCTCTTTTTTTTAGACATGAGCGATTCATGGTTGTAACCAAGAAAACATGTGATAACTGACAAAAAAAGATCATGGTTTTTGTACCTTCAGAGGCACGAAGATGTCTCAAGAAATATTTTAATGTTGTTAAAACTGCTATTTGATCAGCATCTGTTTTTTCTTATTTGGGACGTGTTTGCTCTAAATATAAAAGAGGAACATGTGGATATATCATAACTTGAAAATAAAGCTGTATTCTAAAAATAGATGCAAGGAAAATAGATTTTTGTGTCTGTCTATGCATAAACCTTATACAGAAAGTTATATTTTTTCATTTTATCTTGGCTTCCTGTTTGCTTTGTTTTTCCCACTTCTTGTGAGTCTGTCTGATTGCATTGAGCCAGTGTGGATTCATGCATGCGACTCGCCCATTAGTTGATTACACGTCTAGTTCCCTTTTCCGGCTGATGTGTGTCCTCCAGTGTATAAGACACCACAGAGCCTCTAAGCCTTCCTTTTCTGTGTTTTAGTAAACTCACTGTGCTCCGGCCTGACACACCCCTCCCTGAGATATTTTCTATGCTCTACAATGACGGTGTGTTTATACTGATGTAACTCCCAGATGAACAGTAGTAGTGGAATGCAGAATCTCCTTACAAGGAGCAACACATGGGCCTCAAGGGAAGCTTTTACCACCTATCAGAACTGAGGGTGAGGGGGAGGAGATTGTTATAGTGGGCAGGGCTTAAAAGACAGACAGAAAATCTTTGTGTATGTGGCGCTGTATAGTGAATTTTTCAAAAAGAGGAATGCGCAGTCAAGCCATAGCAACCCACATCACCTTCCCCCTTCTCTACTGATTTGTTTCCCTGTGGTATTAGATAGCTCCACTCATTTCCCCTTACTGTTCCTCCTAGTTTAGAAGACTCGAATTGCAAAGTTTAAAACATATTCTCCTAAATATTTATAATGTGGTCATCATCTCTTGTCTGATGTTGTCTCTGAGTATTTTTTACTGTACCATTTTACTGGTTGGTGGATTGTTATTATTAACACAAACTGCAGGTATTTATTATTAAAAGAGAGGGGAGGGGCATAACCTACATGGCCCTGTGTGAAAAAGTAAATTCCCTGTAAACCTAACGACTGGTTGGGCCAGCCTTAGCATCAACCAATGTGATAACTTTGCAATAACTGGTAATGAGTCTTTCACTGTGCTGTGGAGGAAATTTGGCCTCCTCATCTTTCCAGAACCACCTTTTTAAGCTCAGCTGTCCAAAAAATGTGGTTAACAGCAGTTAATTTAACATTTAACAAGAGGGGTAATTACTTTTTCACACAGGAACAGATAGGTTTGAATAACTTTTCTCACGTAATCAGAGAAATCATCATTTGAAAACTGCATTTTGTATTTAAGTGGGTTATCTTTGTCTGATATTAAAATGTGTTTGATAATCTGAAACGTGTAAGTGTGACAAATATGCAAAACACCAGGAAATCAGGAAGGGGGCAAAGACTTTTTCACATGTATGATTTCTCTTATTCTGTAATAAATTGAACAACCATAGTGTCTAAAACTTCTGGGAAATCTTAAAGTCCAACTATTGACATATAATAATATAATAATAATTTCTTTGGTTTGACTGCTAGTATGGTCTCTGTACCCTGTCCAAGCACTTTTTACCTCTAACATACGGCTCCTTTGATTAGTATGATCGCTGTGGTTTATTGATAGTCGATGTTTGGAAACACAGTGGTCTAAATTCTTGTTCAAATGGGTATAAATGGATTCAGAACAAGCAGTTTGACAAAGCATTGACAGAGATCATCAGGTTTGATTCAGGTGTGATGTCATTGGGTTATTTTTATTATTAATAAAATAATATCAGTAGTAGTAGTACTAGTAGTATTTCCATCTAAAAACAAAAAGAGGGGATGCCATCTGCTGTATCTGGTTGTTGGAAAGAAGAAAAGAAAAGGGAGCATAGAAATACAAGAACAAAACAGACTGTGGGAGTGAGTAGAAAGAAGTTACAAGTAAACAGCTGTATGCCAGGTGTGGAGAAGAAACTCTCTGTGCATTATGGAACGACCTCCAGCAAGCATTTAGCAGTGTAATTCAGGGAGTGTTTGGAGGCACCTGATCCAGCCCTAACTCTCTAAGCTTTATCAAAACATACTTTTCCTTGTTTAATTTTAAAAGTGGAGATGATGTCTGTCTCCTGAACCCAAACTGGGAGCTAGTTCCACAGGAGATCAGCCTCATAGCTAAGCCTGCAGTCTGAGAGCAAAGTGCTCTGTTGGGTCAATGTGAGACTGAGGTCTTTAAGATGTGATGGGTCTTGATTATTCAGGACTTTGTGCAGGAGAAGGGAGATTTAAAGATCAATTCTGCAGTGAATAAAAGCTTCAACTCAAGTAATGTGATCTTTACTTTCACTGTCTTTCCTGTGCTCTGCTCCATGTGTCTGACCTGAAATAAAACAAACACAAATTAATCTGGTAAAGACACAATAAATAATATCATCAGTGTCAGGTTGTTATTCTTGTATGCAGCTACTGCAAAAAGGATTTAACATTATCAGAATAATTATAACACTAACAGATAAAATTTCACTTCTATCAGAATTTAAAGTATTAGGTAGAAATACAATTGGCTGTGGTAGTGTTATGCTCTTCTACTGTAGTTTATATGCTTTTCATTTTAGAATGGTCCCACTAGTCATTAGCTATTTGAATAAATAAAATGAATTCTAGGAAATTAGTTTTTCAAAAGTAAAAACACCAATTTAATATTTCTGCAGCTGCTTTTTAGATGTTTCAGTGGATTTGTTTTTCTCTAGCCGAGGCTTGTTATATGAGCTGGTGGGTTTTTCAGTACAGAGACATACAGGGTGCAGACAGGGACGCTTCCTCTGGCTCTTCAGTCTGCCAGGATGAGTTCTGCTGGCAGGTGGAAGTGCCTGAAATAAATTACCACAGTCAGTGAGGAGGGAGGGAGCAGGAGAAAACCCTGGCACTCATGTCCCCGTGGGTTTGTGGGATGAAGGTAGCTTAAAGGGAAAATCCATCCTGGAACAAAAATACACACAGAGACCAGAGTGTTGAGGCTTGCTTGATGTAACCACAGTACATTTTCACATTTATATGTGGATCTGAGCTCTTTTAGAAAAAAAAATATTCAAATGGTTTTATATAAATAATTTAACAAGAATTAGTTAACTGAATTTAGATTTTTCAAAATTTTATGTCTTGAAAAAACAAGGAAAAAACTTTATCTAAAATCTTTATCTCATTAAAATGTTTTGCACAAGTCGTATTTGAACAGCTTGTTCAGAAAAACAAGTCGTGCCTAAGCAATAAATCAGGAAAGAAAATCACATTATCAAAGGCTAATGGATTTATTATTATTTAAAGCAAAAACTCAAAGTTATTCAGTGATGTAAAAGTGACAAAAGCACAAATTGTATAGAGAAATAAAATGTAAAACTCTCAGAACAGATTAGGAGCAATATGTTTAAAAGCTAATCCATCAATGGCATTTGTTGTTAAACAGAACATTTAAACTCATAGAGCACAATTGTGCTTATTTTGTAATGTCTTGATTTTAAAGCAGATGCATATAAACTTTGGTGTTCCACTTCCTCCCCTAAACAGACTTGCTTGGCACTGAAAGCTAATCAGATATGAAGAGTGTGTGGGTAGTTTTTCTCTCATAAACTGAGGCTAATTAGTTTTCAGGATTTGGCCTTTTGGTCTGAGAGGAAATTGCTCTCGGAGTTGATCCACAGCAGGTCGCACAGTTAGATGTGTGTTGTGGGACTGAGGGTCTCTGTGGGACTCTTGATGCTGTTTTCTGTGCATACAAGCCCGTGAATTGAGTGCCGGGGCAGACGGTTCAAATTCCTGCAGAATCATAATACTCCCTCAGTTCTCACATCTTATTATTATGCTGTCTCTCTACTTATTATTTCTGAAGGAGTGAAAAAGATATTAAAAAGAGCACTGTGCTCGTGGAAAGTAAAATCGATCATAGTAGTCCAGATGATCTGAGTGAAGTCATAGTCACTGCTGAAGGAGGTCTCACTGAGCCTTTTAAGGCTTTTTTGTCCAGTCTTTTTGTGATCAACTCTGTCACTGCGCGCTTCCTGTGTCTTAATCTCTCAGTGTTTCTCTGTTTCACAGTGAACACACTCCATCAGTGTGTCTGTCATATAATCGAGGCCACTGTCCGACATGTGTCGTTGCTGCTGTCACCGAGACAGGAGTGATGAGTGCCAGACGCTTATTAGCTGTTGTCACTGAGTCGCACGAGCTTCCTTTTTACAGAGGCAGAAAATGACTGTAAAAGTGAACAAACTTATCATGCGTACATAGCTCAGCTTCACATCACTGACACAACAGATTATTGGGAACAAGTACAATACAATTTTGCAATAAATTCTGCCTTCGTGAAGGGTTAATTTTTTATTTGAACTCTTTCACAGCATTGCTTTAGAGCTGTGTTATCTACATTAAAGCAACTGCTGTGACTAATGTTTTGCCTGATTTCACTGTAAGGTGTATTAAAACAGCTCTATAAGGTAGGATCAGTTGTGTAAATGTATTTTAATGGATACTTTATCTTGGTTTTCTCATTGTACTGGTAATTAAGCATCAACTGAGGTACTGGCAATGTCACTTAACGTGTATATAATAGCAAAATAGCTGAGAGGTCTGATTATATACTATATTTTTTTACATTGAGGACCTAGGTTTATCTTTTTTATGAAGTTTCCTTGTCAAACCATAAACCCATGTTCCAAAACAGCTGTAGTTTTTACAATCTGGCCTTGTTCCAGTTATGCCACAGAGGTATTTGTGTGGAATATTGCTGATGTTTTGTCCCTTGGGTTGTACTCAGCAGGTTTTCCCAAAGTTTGATTTGCTGAGGCTTTTGTATAAAAACACGTGGTCAGCTTGTATGCTTCTGTCCCTGTAGAGATGACCATGGCTTCAGCCCTCTCCACTGGGCATGCAGAGAGGGCCGCTCCAACGTGGTGGACATGCTCATCATGCGAGGAGCGCGAATTAATGTCATGAACCGGGGAGACGACACGCCCCTGCACCTGGCTGCCAGCCATGGACATCGCGACATTGTGGGAAAGGTAGAGTTCCTGTAAACACTGGAGCGCAGTAACTCTGTTTAGAGTCTCTTGGATAAATCCCACTGTGACTGTAACATAAAATGTATCATAAACATATCATGGATTGTGTATAAAAGACAGACATCATCCATTAGTTTATGGACTCACCCTTGACTTTCTGGCTACTGTCGCGTTCCTTATGTATTCTTACTGTACTTAGACCGGAGTTATACTCAGTAGTACTTGGTGGGAAAGCTGCATTCACAGATTGAATAGACGTAACAATAGGCAGTATAAACGATGGATGCAACTGTTGTGCCCTCATCACCCAGTGGTTTCTGGCTTCCTGTTTTAAAGCCATGAGGTGACTGTTTCTGCTGCAACAAAACAGATATGATGAGGCTGGGCAGAGCTGACTCTACTGAAACTACACACTAATTGGTTAATGAGTCATGATTGACAAGTCATTTGCCATTGAGTGGGCAGTTTTACACCACAGATATTCCTCTATTTTGAAACATATTATGACTGAGATTTCTGAACTAGACTCATTTTTTTTGTAATTCAGTATGGCCCAAACTGAGTGGCTGCGACCATAAACTTAGCAGAGGTGAAGACAGAAAGACATTTCTCCATAGACTTCTAAAGGACCAAAGGTCTTCTTGAAACTGCAGCTTATGCCATCTGGCGGCTTTTACATAGAGTCCAGGTTTAAGGCAGTGGCTTTCTTTTTCAGACCCAAAAGCAATATGTGTGTTTTATACTGTCTATAGGTCTGTTTAATAGTGGTAATTAACAGATTATTAAATACTAAAACTGTAGTCAGCACAACTTTCAGGCTCATTATGTATCAGCACTACAAACATGGTCAAGAAGGCCAGACTAGATTTTGCAGAAGTGAAGCCTAGCAGATGACTTCTGGATACAGTTCTCTGTGTCTGCACATCTGTGTAGCAAAGCAGTCATGGCCCTAACTTTAAGCCTTAAACGCTATATGAGCTGATTATGTATAAAACAACAAAACAAAATACCATCCCTGCAGTTGTTAGTTAGAAATTACCAGTGTGGATCAAAATGTTTTTCTGTACAAGGCTATAAGCTTTTTTCCTGCTTGAAACTGGTCGTGTTATCAGTTGGAGACGGAGCGGTGAGAGTGAGCAAATGCAAGATCTTAATATGCAAGTTTCAAAACGATGCTCTCCCTGCAAGTTTGGTTCATTAGCACAGGATATTGTGAAACCTGAAATGATATCATCTGAACAGCTGAAACATGTCTTGTCTGTTCTTGTAATTGTACCTTTTGTAACAGACAAAGCTGAAGCATGAATAAAAAATGTGCTTACTGCTACATATAAAGGCACAGACAAAACTGGAGCTGCAAAGCAAATGGCAGGGACTTCACACTCATCAATGCAGCACATTAAACCTGCAGTGTTTTTCTTTATAGGGAACAAGCTGGGTTTTCAAAGTGCAGCAAACACATTGTGGCAGTAAGTGTATTTGCTGAAAGGTGTTGATCTTTGTCCATAAAAGAAAGAAGGGTGTTTTGTGTTATGCTCCATGATGTCGATTTTAAAATGGCTGTAAAGGAGCTACTGAGTTTAATATTAGACACGTCTAAATACCTCTGGTATGTGTCTACAGGCAAGAAAACCATGCATGATTTTTCTTGGCAGCATCGGGATCATGTCTGTGTACAGCCTAAACGAGATCTGATCAGCCTTTCTCCGTTGTTTTCCTTTTTTTAGCTGATCCAGTGCAAAGCAGACACCAATGCCGTCAATGAACACGGGAACACACCACTGCATTATGCTTGCTTCTGGGGACAAGACCAAGTAGCTGAGGTTAGTGTGCCCCCTGGTGGTGGTGAAGCTAAAAACCCGTCTATTTTTAAGCTTGTTAAAAGTGTTGATAACGTTTGTATTTTTCTCAGGACCTTGTGACTAATGGAGCTCTAGTGAGCATCTCTAACAAGTATGGGGAAACTCCTTTGGACAAAGGGAAACCTCACCTGCGTGAACTCCTCAGAGGTATGCCTGACTGGTTTAAAATAAATGTCAGCGTCAGTCCTACAACTTTCAGTTTTGTTGCTCTGTACTGACTTTCTCATTTTACTATCAATACAGAAAAGGCTGAGAAACTGGGACAGAACTTGACTAAAATTCCCTTCAAGGACAGTTTCTGGAAAGGCACCACCAGAACCCGTCCCCGTGAGTTCCAGCAACCCATAAACAATTTATTAGCTGACCGCTTTCCACCCACAGTTTCGTACAGAGTGCTGCATGAAATGAAAAAATGTTCTGTGCCGGTCTCCCAATTAATCTTAATGTGGCTTTTAAAATTTCCGCAGATTTTTCAGATTTGTATAAATAATGGGCTTTTTTTCTGAGCTTTAACTCACATCTTGAGTTATGTCTTTGTCTTGTGTTTTTAGGCAATGGAACTTTGAACAAACAGGCAGGCATTGACTACAGACAGCTTTCTCTCGCCCTTAGAGTAAACGGGAACCAGTCTGGAGAGGTAGTATCTTCTTGTGTTTCATTGTGCTGCACGATGTTAATGCAGAACTGCTTATTTTACTGTTTTTTGTTTTTTTTTGTTTCTCTTGTATAGCTGTGGCAAGGGCGCTGGCAGGGAAATGAAATTGCAATTAAACTGCTAAAAGTTCGTGACTGGACCACTAGGAAAGGCAGAGACTTCAATGAGGAGTATCCCAAACTCAGGTTATTATTTAATCCTGAATTTTCTCTACAGGCTCTTTCATTTTTTTCTGTTTCACTCATTTGTCTGTTTGCACTGTCTTGAGCCAAATTCTGTGTATAATTTTATTTTGTGGGGAGGTGCATCTCAAACTTTTTATGTCAAATCCTTTGTGGATTTGTCTGTTTTTGTCTGTCTGTCTGTCTCCCCTGTCCCTCCCTCTTGGGCTGAATCCCAGGATATTTTCCCATCCGAATGTCCTACCCATGTTGGGAGCATGTCAGTCTCCTCCCGCCCCTCACCCCATCATCATCACACACTGGATGCCTTATGGCTCCCTCTACAACGTGCTGCATGAAGGCACCAGTGAGTACCTCTCCTCTGGTCACAAGTCCATACTTGTCACCAGTTTGGGTGATTTGTAGAATTTTGTGATTTATTGCACTTAAGCATTTTTTTATGATTAAGTTGTCATCAGTTTTTCTACAGTAGCAATTTCACTGTCATCCAGTAATGTAGTGAAAGACATGGCTTAAACCTGTTATTACTTGTTCTTCATCATGTTGTCAGATTTTGTGGTGGACCAGACACAGGCAGTCAAGTTTGCTTTGGACATTGCTAATGGAATGGCGTTTCTACACACACTGGAACCCATGATCCCTCGCCATTACCTCAACAGCAAGAGTGTAATGGTAAGAAGAATAAAATGACAGAAGAAGAGATGTGTGGTACATTTTTTGGAGACATCTAAGTCAATTTTATTTTCTGTTTTCACAGATAGATGAGGACATGACAGCGAGGATCAGCATGGCAGACGTCAAGTTTTCCTTCCAGTGTCCTGGCAGGATGTACTCGCCAGCATGGGTAGCCCCTGAGGGTAGGCATCAGTCATACAGCACAGATCCAAAGTGACAGCTGAAGCCACACAAGCTTGCACTTGAATGATGGATGCAGGAAACTCTAGACTGTCTCTGAGCCAAATGTAATTTGCAGCTGATTTCCCCAGGAGATAGATTGAAATCAAAGTTAGCTGGAAACATAAACTGATTACAAAATGTGAAAATAACCAGGGAACATTTGCAACAGAGAACCAAACAGAAACAGCGTGTGGGGGATGGGATACAGGAGATTTATTACCACCAGTTCCATAGAAACATCATGTATGTGTACTGTGATATGCAAGGGAGTGTTTCCTGTGTTTAAAACACAAATACACAGAGTTGGCATGGTAACAAATTTTAATAATATGCCTTATTCAGGAATGTCTTTGTCATATGTAATAATAGAAATGTAATACTGTTTTGAATTTTCCTTATATTAGCAAATTTGCTTAATGTATCATTTTGTAGAAGAATTACAACAATATGTTTCTACTTCTGATGCAGCATGTTGATATTAATGATATTAATTATTAAAGAGTCCAAGCTAATTTAAGTGCACTAATTTTACAATAGGACTAAACAGATGGAACGATACACTTTTGTTGAAGTAAAGAGAAAGTGAAGAAATTTGTATCTTTGTGTCTGTAACCTGTTACCTGCCTTTGTGAAAGTCACCTGCTCTAATTTCTTCACTTTCTCTTTATCTACAAGATTTGGTTTCCATAGCAACATTATACCGCAAGTAAAAACAAAGCATAGGGTACACTCATCTGTACACTCCCAGACGTTGAACACTGTGGTGTAAGGAGCACTATGTACTGTATACTGTATATATTTCTGCTTTCTGTTTGCAGGCAGACACTAGTTAATGGAGTCCCCTTTGGACATTACTTGCTGCAGATTAGTAGACCAATGACTATTACGTACCTGAATTCAGCAGACTGCAGGGTCACTGACATAACACAGAATGTGACACATGCTGGGGATTTTGATCAGCTATTCACGATTTTATCAAATTAGGTGCATCCTAAGGAAGGAACAGCCTCATTGCTTGCAGTAATTTTGCATTTATACACATTAGTCTGAGGATGTGGCATGTTGTTACTTTACTGTATAACCTTCTTTTTTTTTTTTTTTTTCTTGGCATTGCTCAC
>VUQR01003847.1:47651-69097 GCA_015108515.1 Hemichromis elongatus
TAAAAACAACTGACTTTAAAAAAAAAAAAAAAAAAAAGTTTCAATCTTTTCTAGTACTACTCAGTATTTTACATGTGTTGTATCAGTACTATTTTTGCAAAGGGATGTTAACACTGTTTACTATGACAGATAAATGCTGGGCTATTTAAAAAGTGGTGTGCCAATATAAATATGAACATTTAATGCATTTATTGGAGACAAAAACATGTAAAAGGCCTCAAGGACCAACACACCCAGATGCAAAAAAACCCCTTTGTGATGCGATTTTTGCAGCTCTTTATTGATGTGATATTAATTATATGTGTCTAATGTTGGCCATTCAATTAATTTCAGGTGTTTTGTGGTCACTTTTACTTCTCTCTGTGGTTCTTAAATTCAATTTTAACCTGTTTTTGGCCACCTTTTGCTTCTTTTTGATGTCATCTTCATCTCCCTGTGATTATTTTGCATGTCTTCATTTCTATTTTATTTGTTATGGTTCTCTTTCTGGGTTAGACCGGGAGCAGCTTACTCCTACCCTGCGACCGTATGTCCGTCCAGTAATCCCCCCCGCTCAGCGTCTAACAAATATTTCCAAAAACAGTGTAAAGGACCGGTTTTCCTTCATTACGTCTGCCTCCTGCTCTGGGCCTGAGTGGCAGCAGTGGGCTCTGGCCGTGACGTTATACCGTGACGCAGGTTCGCCCTCCATCACTAGCCGAGCCCACTGACAGAAAACACCACCTAGAAACCGAGCGAGAACACTCACGATCTGTGGAAATATGTAGTTACTCTACACGTTTTAGCGAATTTCGACGACAAAGGAGTTTGGTGAGCTGGTGAGTCAGTTTTTTTTAATAAAATCAGTGCTGCTGCAGTCACTTAGCTTTTGCAGTTTGGAAATGTTAGCTAGCTAACCGAGAAGCTAACATTAGCCTAGCAAAGATGTCGGTGATGGCGGACGGTGCCCGTTATTTCCAACTGTGGCGATGGTATCTAACAAGTAAAACCACGGTATCTAAATAGTTTTTATTAAAAAATTATTTGAGTGAACCTAAATAAAGACCAAGGTTGATACGGGCTCTTTACTGGGCCCGTTTTTCTAAAAAGAAAAAGGTCGTGTTGGCAAATGGAAGGTGAAACTGCTGAAGTGCGTTTCATATTTGATAGAAACCAAACCGTGATAGTTGCCAGTAAAATGACCAACCCGGAATACACGAACATGAAACAGACTTCATCCTTCATATTTAAACATTTTTACTTCGTTGGTAATATAACATTTAAAAGCGAGTTTGTGAAATATTTGAATATATTTGTACTATCGATCGTTCAATATTTGAGAAAGCTTGATGAGAATCAAGCTAAAATCACTGCTAACTAGCATGCTAAAGGCAATGCTAATGTATTGCTTCCCTCTCTATCAGAGCAGCTACATGGACAGTTACCATGGGTGGTCATGATGATGAAGATATGACATATGTTGTGAATAAACAAAAGCAAGACGAAGAGCTAAAGAATAAGCTGAATGACGGCAGCCACTGGTGCGACCAGGAGTCCACCGGCAACAATGCCAAGTGGGTAAAGGAAGGCCAAAACCAGCTGCGGAAAGTAGCGGAGAACCAGCAGGACCAAGACCACAACTGCAATATCAATCAGAATGGGAACAAGGAAGACTTCCCTCACCAGAACACCACTCAGGAAGATCAACAGGGTAACGAGGAGCAGACCAAGTCTCCCAAAATAGCAATGACCCCTAGTCTCAGTCAGGAGGAGTCAAAGAACATCCTTAATGAGCCGCTTCTCATTAACACCCTGGAGTCCACAGAAGAGAAAGATAAAGAGAGAGAAGAGGATGATAAAGAGAAGGAAAGCAAATTGGAAGAGGATGATGAAACATCAGGTGGCACCAGAGGAGAGAAACTGGAAGAAGAAGAGAGTAATGTGGAATCTCAGAGAGTGGGGAGGAATGCTTGCCTCCTCTTTTCCAACATGAACGGGACACCAAGCGACGAAGAGTCCAGCTGGCCTGCTCTGTCTCAGGACAACACAGCTGACAGCTCTCCAAATGGCAACAGAGGTAAAAACAAACAAACAAAAAAAACACCAAAGGAGGTTTTAAGACAGCTTTATATGTTGTAGCTTGTACAGATAATAAAAAATGTGAAGATTGCAATCAGTTTATTAACATCATACTGCGGCTAACAAGAAAAGCCAAAATGCTAAAAATAGAAGCATGATGATTCTGGCTGCTAAACATATCGATAAAGAGAGACTGCTGGAAATAGTGAATTATCATCTCTTTATTTATATTCCAGTTAGATTGTCAGACACTGTACTTTATTACTTAAAGAACTAATTACTTTGCTGATATCAGGATTAGTTTTAGCCTTTTTTTCTTTAAGTACTGTAATGTTAGGGGGGTGTTATTTGTCAGGGGCAGAATTTAGAAAGCAGAACAGCTATTACATCTTCACCAAAGCCTCCAAGGGCTGGTAGTGTTGACCCAATCAAAAAAAAGGAAAATGTTTATTTTGTTTTCAGTATCATTTCAGTTTTATTTTCCTCACAAAGATGTTTTATTTTTCCTTGAGCAAATTAACATGCATTTTCAGACAAAGGTTTAGCTTTTAGTTGAGATGACGTTACCTATGGTAACCTTGGCCTCCTACTTCCCACCCTTCAGAGTCTTTCTGGGATTCCAGCGCTTTTGAGACGGACACAGACTTGCCCTCAGGATGGATGAGAGTGCGAGATACATCAGGCACGTACTACTGGCACATCCCCACAGGCACCACCCAGTGGGAGCCTCCTTCCCCCTTGGGTAAAGTTGGGGACTCTATGATGTCCTCCACGATGTCCCTGGAGACTACACCCTGTGAAGAACCTGAGGTGAGGTCTAACCAGCATCCTAATTTGACAGAGACACAAGTTAAACTTACTAACGGTAAGTTTTGTCACATTTTTCCAGGAATCTTGGGCTCAACTGTCCAGCACTGATGAAGGTGCTGGTGAAGGGGAACTGTGGAAGGTAAACCATGGCTGGAGTTTTATTCAGCATACCTCTTTGAAAAGTCTTTTGAGTATATTTAGTAGGGGTGTGTGTGTAACGAGTTTACTAGAAGATTAAATGTTGCTGTCATTGCTTAGTTAGACAATTTTTTCATTTTATGAATGTGTAAGGTGTAAAGTAAGACAGATGTTCTGCAGTACTTTGATCTAGAACAAGGATAGTTGTATGTAGTACTCAAATAAACAGTGCTTAATTACATTCACTAGGTGGGATGGTTACATCCCTGAAAAATGAAAGCCGTTGGTTAGCACGGTTTAATCTTATTCGCAATCGGCAAAAACTTTAAAGATTCAGGATGGTTTATTGTCATTTCAAATGTTATTTGCAGAAATACAGAGGCTAAGATGAAATGTTGTTTCTCACCAGCTTTTACAGTGCAGTAATCAGTAAAAAATAAAAATACAGTATCTAACAATCAAGCAGCAGGTTGCCAAGACACTGGGCAAACTCAAGTGTAAACAATCACATTAGCTAGCAGCAGGCCTCTCGCAGAGAGGATGTGCAGTGTTATGACACACATTTCAGAATCATTTAAAATAAGATCTGACTATTAACGAATATGAATTATTGATTAAAAGCACTCTAAATACAAACAGAATGTTTTTTTTTTCCTGGAGGATATTTACCCTAATTCATTAAAATGAATTAAAATGTGACATTTTTTTGTTTGTTTTTATTTTAAGACTAGCTCACTAGTTGAAAGTTTTTGCATTTTTCCATTTAAGACTAGTAAGTTAGTCACTAGGAGCATCCCTAAGCCTTACAGTATTTTGGACAATATGACAGAATTTACATACCCCACATGCACATATGCTCTGTGATAAAACGGCTCCGTGTACACATAATTGTTTGTCTTTAGGAGGAAGGAGAAGTTGCATCTGATCAAAGTTTGAAGGAGTTTGAAGGAGCAACTTTACGCTATGCATCTATCAACCTGAAGTATGTGGTGTTACAACTTTCTAATTAGTTTGTGTTAATTTGGTGGATTTTTAACTTTTATCTTTCTGTCATTGTAGTTATAATTGCTCCCAGTCTGAGGACGAAGAGAAGCTTGCTCCACTCTGCACAGACTTAGAAACTAAGGTTAGTCATCTGCTTAATTTTAGATTTCTTTGATTTCTTTCTTTCTTCGGAGTAGTTGGGTCTCAGTTTTCATTTTAGAAATGCTGTCAAAGAAAACTGGCGTTAGAATGCGTCTCAGACATCTAGGACATATGAAATGCATTGGCGGGTTTATTATTTATCTTATTTATTTACCTACCTACCAAAGATTAATCGTTTTCTGCACTTGAAAGAGTTTATTTTTGTGTGTGTGTGTCCTAGTTTATACTAATATGCAGCACATTTGTACTGTCAGTGTTTCGCAGTGCGCTCCCTGGGCTGGGTTGAGATGTCTGAGGAGGACATGGCACCTGGCAAGAGCAGTGTCGCTGTCAACAACTGCATCAGGCAGCTCTCTTATCACAAACACAACCTTCATGACACCGCTGGGATCTGGGGAGAGGTAGGATGATTGTAATGACGCACACACAAACAGACACACACAGATATCTTCATGACAATTTATATAATGCTCATTTTAAGAAGAACCTTTTTGAATCTGCAGGGCAGAAACATGTTTCACTTGGGATTGGTTCCAACCACAATTTTTCTTTGATGGTTTGATTGAAAATGAGTGATAACGCTCCGTTTCCATTTCTAAATGAGTGCTTTGAATTTAAGAGAACTACTTTAAGTACCTCTGGTAACAATAACATTTTGTAGAAATGCATGCTTAGTCTAACTGCTCAAACTGAAACGTGTGTTGTGACAGGGTAAAGACATGCTAATGGTCCTGGAGAATGACACCATGAAGTTGATTGACCCGCTGGGCCAGACTCTGCTTCATGCTCAGCCGATTGGGAGCATCCGTGTCTGGGGAGTCGGCAGAGACAACGGCAGGTCAGTGTCCACAGCACAAGGCCAAATTGAAAATGGCAGAACTACAAATTGTATTTAACTGCCTTCTTCAATCAGTTTAGAAAAAAAAAAAAGTAATGTCACTGGCCTGCTGATTTTTTTTATGGTACTTTATAAGCTCATATAATTTTTGTTTTGAAATTGGACATGGATTTTTCTTTCTTTCTTTCTTTCTTTCTTTCTTTCTTTCTTTCTTTCTTTCTTTCTTCTATTAAAATGTAGCTCACATTTGTAATTTGTGTGAGGTGCCAAGTGACAGCCTGTTTCTAATGAGGCTCTTTACATCTGAAATGAAATATCTCCAGACTCTTTCCTTGGTTGCAATCTGCCTCTGGAGGGCATGTAAACATGATTGGATTGTTTTTGTTGCATTTCCCAATTATTGAGTTACTTTGAACCATCGTGACAAACCCAATGTATTTTAAGCTTTAACACCACTTTAAAAAGGAGGGGGGTGGGGGGGGGCATATCTTATATATCACAGTCTTGATAACTCTCCCGATGGATGCCAAAATGTTTAAATGGAGTGGAAATCCAATTCTGTTTAAGATTAACTGAAGTGTGCAGTGATGAATTCTTTCATTGAGTGAAATTTAGTTTAAGCTCTAGTTGCTGAATATTCCTCGTTATGTCCGACAAGATAAGCTGCCTCGTTTTCCATATTTGATTTTTTTGGCTGTTTTTCTGTTGAGTCCTTAGTGATTTAAAATGATGTACTGCAGTTCTGAGGTCTGGCATGGTGGCTGTGTTAGTCTTTATTTTGCAGCATGCTGCTGCTGCCCTCTGCTGGATTTTTAATAATATTGCCTCCTTTCTCTGATTTATTAACAATTGTGTATTTCTTTTTTCTTTTCTTTCATGCTGCATTTTCAATCATGAGCAGGGAAAGGTATCTATTAATGATTACTATTCTAAAAGCTGTATATAATTATTGCTGTGTGCCATTTTGTTTTTATTTTCATTTGTGTGTGTGTGTGTGTGTCTCTGCGCTATGTTCACTTAAGCTTGTATTTCTTTAAACCGTCCTACAGATTTAATAAGCCACTCGGTATGTATACATAATCTTTCTCTTGCAGGGATTTTGCATATGTGGCGCGAGACAACCTGACCCAAGTTCTGAAGTGTCACGTTTTCCGCTGTGACTCGCCCGCCAAGAACATCGCCACCAGCTTACATGAGATGTGTTCAAAGGTTAGCCCTTATTAGATTTGGCATTATGAATTCAAAGACTCTCAGCTGATATTAGGGTAGGATTTTTTTTGTTTTTAAATTACAATTCACACAGTTTTTAAAAAAATCTTATTTAACTTCAGATAATGATGGAGAGAAAGGCCTCCAAGCCAGGGGTGAGCAGGCTCAACTCTGACCCAGGCAAGCCTGTGGTCATCCCTGTTGAAGGTAAAGCAAAGTTAGACACTTTGAATATTCTAATTTCTGAAAACATAGGAACAAGTCACATGCTGTTTCCTCTCTTCTTAACAGAGTTTCCAGCTCCAAAAAATGAACTCTTCCAGCGCTTCCATGTCTATTACCTGGGCAATCAGTCTGTGGCTAAACCTGTTGGTAAGAAAATGCCTCACTGCTGTGTTATATACTATTACTATTGTGCTTTGTCATGTTGACAGGGTTTGTGATGTGCTGATCATGTGTTCTGTGTGTGTTCTTTTCAGGTATGGACATAGTCAATGAAGCACTAGAGACAGCAATGAATGGCAAAGATAAAAACGACTGGACTCCTGTCTCTGTGAACGTTGCACCAGCCACCCTCACAATACTTTCACGACAGGTAACGGAAAACAGGCTGAACATGACAGAACAGTATTGGGAATTAAAGTCAGGGACTGACTGTCATCTGATTGGAGCTTTTCTGAGATGTCATCAGTATGTTTAAAATGTTCATGTTTCGCTTTGAGTCAAGGTTTTAAAATGTAAAATTGGAGTAAATTAGTGTCACATTAATCATGTGTGGTGAAGTCATCATCGGTGAGAACCACAAACCTAACTGTATTCTGTGAGAATAAGTCTTTTTTTTAATTTCCTTTTTATTACATTGTTTTTTTTACTTGGAATAATTTTGGGGCCTTAATCGACACACATGAGCTATTTGTAAGACCCTTTTGCTTTTGTTCACTTTTTTGTTTTTATGTAATTATTTTTAAAGGTTTATCCTTTGGAATTGGTTTGAAAATCAAATGATTTTTCTTTGAGAAGTTTTGAGTAGGATTTACTTTAAATTTACTAAGAAATATTTAGAATTTAAGGAAAAACAACAGATGAAGCAAAGCTACTTACTAAGTGTTATATCTTAAGTGTTCCTGAACTCATTTTGTATATTGCTTTTAGTTGCAAATAACTTGAAAAAGTATTTCATTTCCCTCGTGTGATGATCAGAGTTGTCTGAAGGTCGGGGTGGGTCACAGAAGATTACCACATTTTAAAAAAATCTTTTAAATGGACTACCCTTTTTTTTTTTTCTTTTTTCAAAAACTCCAGGACGAGGAAGTGCTGTCAGAGTGCAGGGTCCGTTTCCTGTCTTTCATGGGCGTGGGAAAGGACGTCCACACCTTTGCTTTCATCATGGCTGAAGGTCCACATGACTTCACCTGTCACATGTTTTGGTGTGAACCCAATGCGGCCAGTCTGAGTGAGGCGGTGCAGGCTGCCTGCATGGTGAGTCGCATGAAACAGTACACGAGGGGAAGACACTAGAAAAGAGTTATTTTTTGTCCTTAAGTGAAAAGATAATTTGGCACAGTTGTGGAATCCAGTGTTGAATCTTGTCTTTATTTCCTTAAACATCTATGTTTGTGGTTTTGTTCTCTTTCAAGCTTCGCTACCAGAAATGTTTGGATGCACGTCCTCCCAGCCTCGCCTCCTGCCTACCCACACCTCCTGCCGACTCCGTGGCTCGCCGCGTCAAGAAAGGCGTGCAGAGTCTGCTCGGCAGCTTCAAGAGCTACAGGTCAGGATCTCAGTCCCCGTGAGCTCGAGTGCAGATGATACACTGTCCTTTAAATGCAGGACCCATCACGAAAGCCCCCGTTTCACTCTCACTTGTCCTTCTCTTCATCCTTCTGCCTTACAACTTGTCTCGTCACTTAGTCTACAGTGTGCAGAGTAGTTAGTGGGGAAAATGTGTGTCTGAAAAGATTGCATTAATTTATTTTTTTTCGGCTTTTACTTTATACAAGAATTTTAAACTCTCGTCTCCAAACAGATGAGCCCCTGGCATTAAATGTTGTCTTTGCCGGGACTCCTTCTGTGAGTCTTCAATATTTTTGTGTTTTAACAGAAACAATGCCATGAATGTTGAATATGGATGTATTATATTTTAAATGCAATGCTAGGTTTTGCTTGAAAAAGAGGTTGATAAATTCCCTCACACATATGCTCTCATCCCCTTGTACCCCTCAGTGCAATTATCATCTCCGGCACTCCTCCTTTTCTACTGTTTCAAGACCGTACTGTAAACCACTCGTGGTCAGTTGGTGTCAGATCCCCAAACTGATTTTCTAAAACATCACAGCATCTCTCTCTCTTTCTTTAGGTTGTAACAAAAGAGTTTTAGATGTCTCGGTGATGTGCCACGTAGTCACGTACCCCTGTACCCCCCTCCCCGACTCAAACAATTTACTTTCAGTCTTCCAAAGAACTCTACGGTCATCTGTCACATAGTGAGCAAACACTGATTTGAGCGGAGTGTGTTTCTCATTAATTTTGCATGAACATTTGCAAGTTCAGTGCTAGTGTGCAATAATCAGATGTTCCAGTGCGGTGTGGTGATATGATGGTTGCCATGCGATTATTTGTTCACTTTATTTGAGAGAGTCTGAAAAGTGAGGCTAATGGAACAACAGAGCCATGTTTAAAATCATTATATTATGATAGATATAATAGTAATAAAAAAATCTACAAACTCTGGGTTTTCTCAAAGATGTTTACCACCAACAACTTCTGAATAGTACTGTAGAAACTCACCACAGGCTGCATGTTTTGATAGCTTAGAGTTTTTGCTGCTTGCAGCATCGTAGTGCTTCAGAGCCATCAGTGTATCCTGTAAATTCTTTCTGTGTTTCTGTATGGCAAAAGAGGAGGCTGGAGCTGATGTGTTGTTTCGTGTTACATAGGCATGTCACTCTAGCTAGTGTCAGTGTTTATCATAAACTAGCAGTAGAAAGTTAGACTTCCTGTCAGGTCCTTTAACACTGAAAAGTTGAGAGCAAGTTGATGTCTGTATTTAGTTTGTCACAGGGAAACCTAGAGATGATCTCTAAGTGGTTTACATTTTTATTCTTTTCCTAGGCCAGACTTTAATGTGTGTGGGTACCTGGCTGCTCCAGTTAATGTATTTTTTATCGTTTTCACACACTACAGTGTACACATTTAAGACGATTTTCACACTAGCTCGTTTAGATTTAGTTTTTATAAAGAACACACTACTAAGCCGAGTTGTATTTTATCTTCTTGTCTGTCAGTGAACAATACTGTATGTAGCACAATAGTAATAGTCATCTAATGTTAAAGATGCAGTTTGTGAGATGTTTTGGACACTAGGGGGCGTCTGTTTGGCCACGTTGTCTGAAAAATCAGTTTTACATCAAATGCATCGCCACAAGTAAAACACAACACATAACAATGTAAATGGGATCTAGAGTTAAAATTATGTCTGAAATATCTTTGAATTCATTGATATATAAAAGATAAATATATTTTATGGAACATTTAAACCCCCTCAATGCATTTGGTGCAAAATAATGCACATCTTTTCTCTAAGATAAAGCCATTTTATAAAAATGATTTAAGCTAACGACTGACGTTAATAGTTTTGTCACTTAAATAACACTTACTTTAAAATAGTTAAAAGCTAAAATCAGAGGAGCAGCACTAAGGAAAGTGTGTAATCTATATTTAAAAGATAAAACCAAATGTTGGTGCTTCAGACAAGTGTGACAGTGTCATTTAACCAAGTTTTCTAACGTCTGTTTGTCTCCATCCAGTTGTGGAAGCAAAGCTCCACGCTGGCCGCTCCATTCGTTCAAACTCACAACATTAAAACTCTTAACAACTGCTTCTTTCATGTGTGTAAAAAAAAAATTAAAAATATATATATAACACTACTGAAACTTAGACTACATCCTCTCATATTACTGCCTTGTCACTCATGTGTCACTTGGAATTATTGTGCTTTCTCTCCTTCAACGATTGCTGTGTCCAGTCAATGGCAACACTAAAGCCAGACGAGTTAAAGAACATTAGCAGATTAATTTATTTCTGTTCATGTAAATTAGGTGTATAAAATGTATGTATATAAAAGTCACTGCACAATAAATGTGAACATATCATAACTGATTATCTTGTGGTTTTTTTAATGTCATTTTTCTGGTTGTGTGAAGCCAAGTGTCTCTGGGGAAATTGGTTTCCAAAGGGCAGGACTGGATCCTATGGCCTGAAAATATCTCCTGGTTTGTGGTTGTAGGTGCACTGGATGTTTTTTTTCTTTCTCTTTCAGCACCTTTATCTGTTATTCTTAGCTGGTCCATTAAAATGTAAAGAGCCAAATGCAAGCCGGGTGGCCCTTTTTTGAATATATGATAAAGCTGCTGACACTAGTGTTACCATATTTATTGACAGAGCAGTCGCACAGTTTATTTGCAGATAAGATACAAAACACTAGAACCACCTTCTCCCTCCACCAGTCACCTGTTCAGCTGATATCAGCACTGCTGTCCCCACCTGGTGAGTTCAAAAGGATGGGTTGAGCTGGGTATTGTTTCCCTAAAATATATCTTTGGAGATCAAGGGTGCGCATAAACTGGAACCTCAGCAGCAACCGCAGCCTGGTAATAATAGCCTCTGCTATCTCCACACAAATATCTGGACTGCTCCGCCAGCGGGGTCCTGCAGCAGTTGGACGGATCAAGGCCCGGCCTGTAATCATTTCCTTTTGAAGAGCTAGACAGGGACTCTGTGCCATGTGACTGACTGCTGTTTGTTGAGATTAAGCATATCAAAGTTTACATGCATCCTCTGTACTTTTGCATCAGGTGTTAAACGTGTCTGTAAAAAAAAAGGATGGCTGCTTTTATTGACCGAGATACGGTATGGTCAGTGTGCATGTGGACTATTATCATCTTTCTAAACTTTTGCTGCAGCAGAGCCTGGCTTTATTAAGCTAATAGTTTTGTGTTGAATTTTTTAAATAAAATTTAATTAATTACACTAGCAAAGAAACAATCAGCATTTCAGCGAGCAACATAAGTAGCCTTGACCTTTGACCCATCTGCCTATTGCTTGGGGGCCCTTTGTGATGGTGGGACCTCATGGTGTCTACAACCATAATGTTGGCAACAGATCTTCTGGTTGGGTTTTTATCTCTTGCACCCCCATCCCATATACTGAGACAAAGTGTTTGATTTTGATTGGCCCCAGTTTATAAAGGTCAACTTGAAACAAAATGTGCAAAGGTCTGGTCGAATCCCAAGGGGGAAATGAAGATAATTACCAGACGGAGCAGCAGTAGAATTACAGTTTGTCTTTAAGGGTTATTGTACGAGAAATATAAATACACATGTCTACAGAGACTTTTGCTTCAGATCATAAAAACTTCAGCTTCTGTTTAAGCTCATCAGAAGTTAGGAAAATGTGTTCAGTTATGGTATTTAATTGAAATTAGGTTATTTGTGTGATCAGTGCTAAATCTTTCAACAGTGTAGTTTGCATATGTGTATTATTTTTTTTTGTAAAACGCACAGAGTTTACTAACAGACAAAGTTACTCTTAGCCCCTCATTTAGTTTCTTGCCATGTGGTCACCCTCAGTGGACACTGGATCTGACTGGCTTTGGTAAACTTGAAGGCCTTTGAGTTGCTGAGTAGTTTTTTGTGGTGCGGTGGGGCATCTTGTCCTGCTGGGAGAGACTACTGCCATAGGGGAGTGCTGTTCCCAAACAAATCCATATCTTTTATTTTAGTGGCAGACTTCCCCTTTAATTCTTTGATGTCTCACTATGAAACTGAGACACAGTTCAAGCCTGGTTTGAATCCCGTCATTTTAATTAAGTCGTCCCTTTGTTATTAAATGATAGGACACTGTAATGCCATTCATACTGTATGCCCTGATTAGCT
This sequence comes from Hemichromis elongatus, assembly GCA_015108515.1. Lineage (NCBI taxonomy): Eukaryota > Metazoa > Chordata > Actinopteri > Cichliformes > Cichlidae > Hemichromis > Hemichromis elongatus. Next base: position 59,784 of record VUQR01003847.1, read on the forward strand.
CATAACTTAATCTCATGTTGTAACCCAGAATGACTCATTCTGCATCTTATGTCAAGTTTCCTTCCACCAAACTAATTATTTTGCCTGCTTTATCTAAAAAAAGAGGACAAAACACCAAAAACACACACAGACACACACAAACAGGCATGCAATCTTGCTCTGTATAGAGAAAACTGAACTGAATATTATGCTACCGTCTGTACATTGTGTGTTGTTGTTTTGTATCATTTCAAACTGAGTGTTTATTTCAATAGAGGCCTACAGCTTTAAAAATGTAAAGATTATCGCCCTCATAATGGCTGGATTTGTTGCTGGACTGTTGTGGTACGAAGCCTTTGCAGCAGAGTGCATGTAATCCTTTCTTTGGGGGTTTATTTCTTATACAAAACACATGCTGGTTGTGTAGCCTTGTAAAGCTTGGATTGTGAATGTGCAGCGGAGGCATGTTTACAGCCACCCATGCCCTCAATCCTTTTGTCTCCTCAGTATTCTGCTGCCATATGTGTCTGTGTATCTCCGATGCCAGGTTTATGCATTCCCTATTTGCAGAGTGTCAATCACAATTTACATAGGTCGGCCCATGGAGAAACTAATCACAATTATAATTATTCCTATAGCCTAATTATGCTTGTGGCATTTGTTTAATGGAGATTTATTTTGAGTAATGAATGTGTAGTCTTGTGGAACATTGCTTTTCCTCTTGGTGTGGAGGAGAGGACTTGTGTCTCCTCTGCTGGGCTCCTCAATCTAATCACCAATCTCAGGGTAGATAAAAGGAGCCGGTGCAAGCTTCGTCTTCAACCTGGTATCAAGTTCTGAGAGAGATGATAGAAATCCCTGTAGGGCACAGCCTTTCCAACTCATTCATATTGCTAGAGTACACCTCTTTGTACAGAGATTCTCATATCCTTTGCAGCCCCCCCCCCTTTTTTTTAACAGTGATTACCCATTGCGATCTCTGATGCTTTTTTTTTTTGCCCTCTGCAGAGCTCGGTAGAGATCTGTGCTTCTTGGTAATCAGGGGTGACACTGCTGAGTACCGAGCCTTGGTCAAGGCTACAGCAAATCAAACATGGCCACGGGAGATGAGTAAAGGCACAGAGTTGGATCAACTACAAAGAACAAAGCCAAGGAGACGACAATCCTTTGATGCCACAACTGTAGGGACTGTTATAACAAACAGTTCCCGCTTGTACCTATAAAATCCATATAAGATTAAAAAAACCACAGAATGGTGAGTTGGGGAGAATAAATGAGAATAAATGGCAGACAAAAAAGGTGCAACACACAAACAGTGGTGCGGCACTTTAATACTCCTAGCCATTCATTTGGGGATTAAGCATCAAATCTCAAAATGTTCAGTAATTCATTCTCTACCAAATAACACAGTGATTGCTTTGCCAGTGGGAGCAGCCAGGCGCCCATTGGTGTCTGGATAATCGTTTTTCCAGTGGTTCTCCAGCGATTCCAGCAGCTCAGCGGTCGCTCAGTAACAGTTCACTACACAGCAATCTAACAGGAACCACTGCCTTTACTGGCTGTGCAGCACATGTTGCATGACAATGTTAACCTGCACTAGGGTAGGGCTCAAAATGTACCTTGTTTCTGAGATTGACAAATGTCACCTTGAAAGCGTACATGAGTAAAAGTAGGTGTTTTTGCTCCTGTCCTGAGTCGGACCGAATAAACAATGTAAACGACAAGGTCAAAATTATGGATGATCATAAACAAACATACAAAAAGTATGAGAGCTAACAAATGACTGATATTGATGTATTAGTCTGTGTCTAGTTGTCACTTAACAGACAACTAACAATTTTAATCTGTAGGAACTTCATTATATATTTAAGCAAGATTCTGCTGCAGTTTATAAGTGTACACAGACACTAAAATGTCTAATGTAATGCTGGTTGCTGGTTAAAAACCCAGCAAGAAACAAGTGTGTGTAAAAGCTGAGATTATCAGATTAATGTGATTTTTAAATGGGAAGTGTAACTTTTAATTCGAGACGTAAGATGAACACTTTCGATGCTGGAAATACTGGAACGTGAGTTTATTACACTCTTGAGATCGGAGGAGTTGAAGTTATACAGTTAAGCAACCCCAGTTCTTTTTGACATGCAGCCTTTAGTTTGTTTTATTTCTCTCATGTGATTTTTCCTAAGCAAATATTTGGCTGATCTTTCCATCAGTTTCTTCATTTGCAAGGACTACATACATGAAATTGCCTTTAAATCTTTCACCAAGATCTCACTGACAAACCATTTAATTCCAATACAAGTGTAATTCTCTGGCACACCTTGGTTCACTCCAATCTGTCACATCTATTAAAATATGTCAAACTTCATAAAAGAGTAATTGCCATGAAGAATGTTGACTATCACACTGGAAAAGAACGGTCCTTATATTTGACGCACTAACATGTCGGTGGAATATCTAATGATCTGTAACAGCAACCAATTCATATTCATATTGTCTATGATTGAGGTTCCTCAGGCTGTGACGTCCATTGATCGAAGATAGCGGAAAATGACATGTCTCGTTATATATCAGGGTGAAAAATCCCTGATGTGTTAGAGGGACGCAATGTTTTGAATGCTTCCTCATTTCCTGATTATTTGCTTCCTTAACAAGAGTTAAATGAGAAAGTCAATATTGATCTTATATCATAGTTCTCATAAATACTATTTAAATCTACAGCAAGCAGCTGAATAGTTGAGCTTAGGGTAATGAGTGGAAATGAGCAGAAGAAACTATTGTGGTCCTTTTTTAATTTTTGAAAAATGCCTCCGATCACAGCCACAGTGGAAGCGTGTTAGACCTGCATTCTTTCTACTGACCAGCAGGGGGCAACTCCTCTGGGGAAAAAAAGAGGTCCAATAGTATAGACGTCTATGAGAAAATTGCTCTGCCGTTCACTCGATTTATGCACTCAATAAATAATTTTCTGGTGTTTTTGTGTTCTCAGTAGCTAGTTCGAAGACTTAGTTAACACAGCATGATATTAATTTGCTAAATGATGGTTCCATTTAAAATTAAATAGATGATAAAGCATGGTATACTAACCATGAAATGACACGTCTGCTGTACAAGAATGTCATGTCCTCTGTGTCAGATACAGCCTTTGCTCTTGACATCTGGTTTCCAAGAACTGAGAGGGCTAAAAGAGGCCAAAACGACTCACAAACCAAGCTACCACCCCATAAATCTCACCAAATAATATGTGCTTTGATATATAAAACATTAAAGTACGGAAACAAACATAATGTTGAAATGTCATCTCTTTAGTTTTTGAACTGATCTCATGCGTATGATAAAGATCCAATTGGATGGCCTGCCTTATCACTTTACCGAATACTAAACTTCTCCTTGCAGCTGGCACATTTCCGTTCTTCCATTCACTGCAGGGGTTGCACTCAGCAGAAAGTTTGCACTGCAAATGGCTTTTCAAGTTCTGTATTAAAGAGAAGATAAGAGACATTTTTTTCAGCCTTCACACAAGTATTGCATTTGTGAGGAGGTGCACAGAGGCTGCACACATAACTGCCACAGTCAAGCTTAACACACGAGTATAAATGAAACATTAAAGGTGCAGGCAGGTGAGTTTTGTTCCCCTTTGATACAGCCAAGCTTGCTGCTGCTGCCGACTCAGCTCAGCTTTGTGTTCGCTGTACAAAAGAAAAGATTTAAAGCATCGTAGTCATCCGGTCTTAATAAAGCAAACATGGATATTTCTCAGCAAAAAATCCTGCAACTTCCTTTAGCCTCAGAAAAACCCACACAGACCACACAAACACAGATATCAAACAGCTCGGTGCCTTATTGGTGTAATTATGAACAGTGAGATAAATTTAGTTGCTGGCAATTTTCTCTAAGAAGGCAGCAACTTTCCAGCGTGGTCTCCCGCGACTCTCTCCACTGATGCCACAAATCTGACACCTAAAACCCTCAAAAGACATCAAATTGCATTGTTACTTTGCAAATTTGTTCAAGCAATCAACTCAGTCTCACTTGGGGTACCAATCTGACAACAGGAATGATTGGAATCCTGGGCGGCTTCGCTGCTTGTCACTTGGGACCGAGATGAGAGAGGAATTACAACAAGGCCTGAAATTACGTGTTATTGTTGCCTCCCTGTGTTCCTGTCCTCTCCTCTCCCTCCACCCTTTTCCTCATGCCTATGTCTGTCCCTTTCATTTTATCTTTTTCTAACTGTGTGTGACTATTAGAGACAAAGCCAAAGGGCAATTGTTTTGGATGGAAAGCTAGAAATAGCCTAGATGCGTGTTTTATTTCAAAGCAGAGTGGACATTGCCTGAGTGTAAAACCCTTTTATTTGGGAGATGAAATATGCAAAGTTAGAGGGAAAATGCAACGTTAGGCTGGACATGATGGCACTAGCAGACAGGGATAAATGCTTCATCATAGCTAATACTTTACAAAGAGTTTTAGGTAAGAGAGGCGGTTTAGTCAGGTTCCCTGCAGAAGTGGACAAAATACATTAAAATGACCTGAGGAATTGTGGCGAAAAGGCAGAGGGCAAAGGCAGGCGGCTCCCAGCTTGCTTTATATTTATCAGTTTCTCCTCACACGTTGCTTTCAAGAAGAGGGTTGTGGGGGTGAAATGACCTGACGGGAGCTGAGGGGAGGAGAAGTAGGCTGTTGATTCTCATTTCACCGTTCCCATCTCCCAGCAGGATTGTCTGAGACATAGATAAATACTGCCAGCGCTGCGATTTATAAGCTGTGCAGCAGACACAATTTCACCCATTACCTGACTGACTCAAAAGTCCAGCACGCTTCAGTCCCCTGCATACAAAGTACCATGATTTCAGCTGCTTTTACCATTCATCTCTCCTCCCTTCACCCCTCGCCCCGAACTTCTTTTAGTGAGCACCACTGGGGGGCAAAGTAACTCTCTAGTTTTAAATACTTGTCTATAAAACAGAGATGTGCCTTGTGTGAAAATTATTCCCCCAGCCAAGTCTTTTGTTTACTGTGGCTCTGCGTTTACTCTTAAATCAGAGAATTTCACTACACTGGCTGTAATTACAGCGTTAGCAGGACAGCTATTATCCAATCAATGCCAAATGGTCTGAAAGTCAGCCTACACAAATGACATGTTGCTAATGTTATATTAGTTTCCAGTCTGCAGATGGTCATGTTCACATTTCAAATTGTGTGTGTGTGTGTGTGTCTTTTTTTTTTGTAATCTGGAAGCAATCTAACCACACTTTATAAATGTGCAAACTAATGAGCTCAAAAAAAAGAAAGAAAAAAAAATGAAAAGGTCATGCAGGCCCAAATTTAGCAGATTGAAAAGAAATGTTTTCTTTCCAAGTGTGGTAAGACGGGGATATAAAAGGGATAAAGCAGGAGATGTGCTTTAGTTTTTATGTTCAGCATTATTTGTGCAGAAAGATTTTTTCTTCTTCTAAGAGCAACTCTATTTTCTCCTCCTAGCAGGGTTGAAAGGTCGGGTCCACTCAGACCATAAAAATCATCTTTTCTTGCTCGCTGCTAGTGGCATCTCGTCTCACAGACAGTTTGAGTTTTATTTGGCCGCGTTGTACGATGGCAACCTCTTGGTTATCTGCTGCCACCCCAATAAAGTAAGGGTGACACTTCTGCAATTTCTAAAGTCTCTCAACCAGACGAGGTAAGATTAGGGTTTGGCAGCCCGTAGCCTCTATTTATTAACCTTCTCTCTTAATCTATGCATCTAAAAGTACTGATTGGATGTTACATGTTTAGATATATTTACTGATTGCTTGACTTTTTAAAGGTAGATGCTGACGTATACCGTAGCAACAATAATTTAGTAATACTTAATTTTATTTCATCATACAATAAAATACTCTCAATTAGAAGCACTGTTTAGTCCTGTTTGATCCATCTTTTTCTAAAGGTTACTGTTTCCAGCTACTTAATTTTTTTTATATAGAGGAGATCAACTAATACATCTAGTATAGAGAATGTCTAGTCAATGAGGGCTCTGTTAGCTGGTGAGCTTCTAGTGCTAAATAATATTTAATTGCAGCTTTAATACAACACAGTCTCAGAGGTTTCTGCAGCTACGGATGTGAACTCACAGGAGTGAGGAGTGAAAATGAAGCTTTAACAATGTATTGCTGCATCACTTTAAATGCCCAAATAGGATTTATGTTTGACATAAACACCGGTTTCGTTACCAAAAGTCGACAACTTGATCTTTTCTACGGGCTATTTTGTTTGCAGTTGTGTTAAAAACCACAGGCCATCCTCACCATTCCTCATTCAAAGTCAAATTACTCCTTCAAGGCCTGCCGGTAATATGGGTTAATTGTTCTGGATGGCTGGATCACTTCCAAGCAGTTCATCCAATTTCCATTTAAATTGAGCTATCGGAGCGTGACACGGGCAACGTTTGGCTCTGCGCTGTCGCAGGCAGGCGACAACATCGCAAAGCTGGCTGCAGAGAAACCTGCTTACAGGTCAGACTGGAGACTCTCAAGCGACTCGCAACAAATGAAATGCAAGCAAACACCTTGCTGGTTCTCTCAATAAGGCTTTAAGAGATAGCAGAGGAAAAACACTCATACTGTCAGACCGGTCAAGATACCCCGCTGCATAGCCAGTCTCCTTTTGGCCTGGGCTCCTGTTGTCACCCGAACAATAGATGACAACATGGCGCTCCTGATTTCTTTCTTTGTCTGCTCGCTGGTGATTCCCCGAGACCTGTGCTCCTCTAAAATCAAACTTTTGTTGCCAAGATGTCGCTGCCCTGCAGGGTACATGCCACAAAATTTCTCAAACAATTGGGCAGGTTCACTGTCAACAAACCACCCCACTGTTTTTAATTTCAGCTGTTGATTTAAGCTTTCAGTTCCCTCTTCTCTTATAACATCGCGGGCTCTAATAAGCCTTGATTATTTCCTCCTGTTATTGTGTTGCACATCTTTGTTGTTTTTTTAACTATAGTATAAAATCACAGCAGTGCATTTCATTTCTGATGTGAATTAATCATCTTTTATTATATGAGGCATGCCAATGATTTAATACATTAAAAACAAACTTTATTCATCAAACCACAGGACTTTTTTTTTACCCTCTTAACTTTCAGGTTAACCACTCTCTTTGCGATTTAAACACTTGCAAAAGGCAAGAAGTGTCTCTACAATTATGAATTTTTCCAATGATGGTTTAGCCTTTGTGATCCCTACAAAATCCGATTTTTAACCTCCACTGGGTTCCCTATAACAACCGGTGAATAGACTTTAAAAAGAAGAAGGTTTTAAAGCAGCATTTACTGGGCAGCCTTCAAATTGAAATTGATCCCACCTAAGAAAAGGCCAAGACTTAGGACTAATGCAATCTTTCGTCAACTGTTGCAACTGATAAGCTGCTTCGAAACACACAAAAAAACCCTCAGCAGAAGACACTGCTGCACAAAAACACACACAACCCCATTTAAAGAGTATTAACTAGCCTTCAGTTTTACTTCACATTAACCTCGTATTCAATCACAGACTATATATTTATTTTGTTGTATCAAAAAGAAAAATAATGTAAAGCTTTTTTTTTTATTTGCACCTCTATTCCTATAATTTAATCTTTTGTCATAATTATTTCATTAAGTCAGCTTATCCTTGAGATAAAATGAACTTTTGTGCCAAGTGTTTCACCTCACTATACCTCTGGTCATGCCTGTCATCAACTGGAAGCAAAAAAAACAGCAGCTGTAAGAAAAAGAAGAAATAAAAGCAGCAGCAGAAGAAGTATTCCTTAGGGATTATTAAAGTCTTCTGATTCTGATGATTCTGACTCCAAAAGATGGGAAATCACTGTGTTACAGTCAAAAACATGAAAAGATAATTCAAAAAATCAATAAGGAATCTAAAATGAATGCAGTAATTATGATATGAGGTGGAAAGGATTCTGTATGTCAGTGCTTGTGGAAGCAAAACTAACAATTTATTAGAGAAAGTTTTCAGCTGCATATCCAATAAGTGGTACAGGATGATCAGGATCCATTAATTATCCATAGCCATTCACCACAGCTACAGTCGTTGGCTACGAATGGTATAAAATATTTGTGCTTGTAAACATAAACCAAAACTGTGTTGAAGTATTGATACAAAATGCTGTTTTCCCTCCTGATTTCTTTTATTCTTCTTCTTCAATTATGTTGGCAAACGCAAAATACGAGCATCCTGACAACATTGTCAATCCCCATACTTCGGTGTAATGGTAACCCACAGGGGACAGATTGCGGCTGTATCGAACGCAGCCTTCTGCTTCACTTTTCTTCCAGGTGTCACACGCGTGCTGTGAATCGTTTTGGATGACTTGCATCTGTCACACCCCCACAGCTTGGCCAACCCAGGTTGTCATAAAGTCCACACCATTCTGTGTCATTGATTCGTTTCCCATCTAGAAATGAACCCCATGTCACACGTATTGTTTCTAGATTGAACACGAGTTGGCCAACATCTGCTGTAAATCATGCACTCCCATTAACCAGAAGGGATCTAGTCTGCCTCCTTCTTCCTCCCTCTCTCTTTGTTCTGGGTCAAGCCACTGTCTCGGCTTCATTTTTAGGATTTTTTTTTTCTAACCTTAGCTGGCTAGGTCCTCCATCACTGTCTTCCCCATGAGAGGGATGACTCTAGTTTGTAAACACAAAGATGTCAGGTACAACATTAAAACGTTTAACCAAGTGGAGGGGCACCCTGACCTCACACGCTTGCAAGCTTAGTGAGGTCAGGATGAGAAAATGGGGGTCACATAAAACACAAACACATACTGTTTTAAGACACTAAATGATGCCATGGAAGAGGGAGGGTCAGACCCAACCAGGCTTATATTTAACCTCTTTATGTTTTCTCTTTAATTGGTTTAAAGGGTCACTTCACCCATTCCAAGTAAAATCATATTTTAGCTATCAAAATCTTTCAGTTCTGATTTATTCACAATGAAATGTATTTGTTACCATTGTTTGTTTTTTTTTATCATTAATAGTGGTGTTTATCTGGGCCACTATTAGGAAGGAAAATATAATGGACTCGTATGAATGCAGAAATCACTTCATAAAAATCCCCCCACCACGTTAAATGTTCCAGATAAATAAACGAATCAGTGAAGTAACAACAACATATGTATTGTACGCCCACATTCTGTTTGGGAACACTCTTTTAGTAGCTGTTAAACTGCATAAACAGTGTGACACTGGTAAACAGAAATAAAATCTGACTAACCAGCACTGCAAAGCATCATTCAGTGTATTTGTTTAAAACCACACAACAAAAGTGTTAAAAATGTCTGAGAAAAATACT
>VUQR01003852.1:12973-30012 GCA_015108515.1 Hemichromis elongatus
CAGGTCAGACTTTCTCCACTGGGAATGTGGCATTCTATTCCTCTAAGGCTGAAGGCAGTTTAGCTTCAGAAACTCAAAAAAAAAAAAGGTTTTCATCAGATGGTAAACTCATAAAAAATGCTAAATAAGTGCTTTGAAGACAGTGTATTACCTGCAGCATAATTATTAACTTACTTAAAACAAAACATGTGAGATGTTGCTGCTGATCAGTCGCTTAGGTTTTTTTTGTTTTGTTGATTAGTTCAGATCTGAACTAACAGTTTACTGGTAGACAAGCAAATCCCACGTTTTATATGGTCACTGTCAAAGCAGTGTAGTGGTTTCTATGAGAGCATTATGATCGCTTTGGTTACCTGTTAGTAATTACTTGGATGTTTCATTAGGTTGCTAAATGCATTCTTATAAAAAGGATTTTTTATTGTTATGCAAAAAACCAAATGCACCCCACGGTTCGATCTCTTCTAGAACCACCTGCAGCAAAGTCAGAGTTGAAATAATCATTTTCTGTATGACTGCATCAGTGTCTCAGTGCTGTGAAGCAATTTGGTCTTTATGACATAGTTTTAGTTCACTGGAGTTTGTGGACAATCATTTATGCACCGCTGTCTTAATGTTCTGCCACAGCATTTTAAACAGGTTGAAATCTGGACTTTGACTGGTTTGCTTAAAAACCCTGACCTTTCTTTTTCACCCATTCTGTTGTTTGCTGCTGTGCTTTGGATCATTGATGATCCAAATAAGGCCAAACTTTAGCTGTCAGACAGATGGCCTTACAGCACACTATGAAAAATATATATATGGTATATATATTTGGTTTTCACCAAGCGTGGCGTTGTGCATTATGGCCAGACATCTCAAAATTGGACTCATCTGTCCAAAGCACATTGTTCCAGAAAAACTGTCTTGTTCATAAAGAACTGAGAAAGATAATTCGTGCTGGTATGTTTGTTTTAGAGAATAGGGGCCTTCCATATCAACCCCTGTCTTTATCCGATTGTATTGCCATGAACTTTAATATTTTACATGCTAACTGAGAGCCGTGGAGTCTGCTATGTGGGTCTTGGGGTTTTTGCAGTTTCTCTAAAAATTGCTGACAGTGCAATGTTCAGAGAGTCAATTTGCTGGGATGTCCAACCCTTGGGTTATTGTAACCTCATAGTAAAACACACCTGAATGTTTAAGAACAGAAAACTGTCAAAAAATGTCCGATTTTATAGAGGTGATCACACTTGCTCATGATTAATTAATCAAATGCATTTCATTAGCAGCACCTAGCTCCTACTTATCCTCTTAATTTTAATAAATAAATGAGTGAATCCTTTATTTGTCACTTGCAGTTGCCTGCAGTGAATAAGGCTGTACTCGGTTTTTCACAGGGCTGCATACAGTCCTGTGACATCTTTCATTTTTACATGGCTGGATACATTTTGATCTTGGTTGTGGTACAACATACCTTATATACTGCTGTCTAACTTACATGCACATAGCAATGAGGACATGCTGACCCTGGTCTACTGCAGGCAACACATCAACTACCTTGTGCAAACTTACTTCAAAGAACTTTTAAGCCTTGTGCAGCTGAAAGCCTCACTTGTCTCTTTTTACTGGCTGCGAACTAGAATTAAAAGGTAATTTAAGCCATTAAGGGACACAGGAAATATATAAAATCACCTACTGAGATTGACAGTAAAAGCAATGATGAGAGGTGAGTGTTTCAAAGCAAGAGTTTGTGTCTTGTTTTTATTGCAATTGGATTTCATCACTGCAGTGATGAAATCTCATCCAAATTGTCCTCCAGTGATTTTTCAGTTATCCAGCGTCTGACCAGATGTGGCTCGGCACAGAAAGGAAGATGAAAACTTTTTTTATCATCCTTCCTTTGATTCATTTCAGTGCAGCTTAACAGGGCTTAGAAAACAGCAATGCAGGAGTGAGACTGTGGCGATGGTCAGCGGACACGCAAACGTTAGTTTATAATTTACATGAGAAATACAGCAGATGAGAGGTCGTACATTCGCTGTCCATTTGATTGAAGTTAAACCTAGTTATTTTATGATTGGCAGAATTAAATGAACCAACCTGTGTATAACATTACTCTTTAAACTATTGAAGGTAGATAAAAAGATGAAACACAATATGACTGAGCTTCCCGTTTTCTTACCAATGTCAGATATTCTCTTTCATGCAGTGATCTAAAGTTTAAGTTTAGCATCTTTGTAGCGCCAGTTTCCACTAGGTTAGTGTGGACAGTTTGTCAGTTCTAAGAAAGGAGGCAGATTACTTTGAAATGTGCTTTTCCAAATGTTATAGCTTTACACAACCTCAAGCTAAACAGGAAAATTGGATTTTGAAGTAGAAATGATTCTCTCGATGAAAATCTAGAACTGCTGAATTACCCAAATTCCTGACAGCAAAGCCGACATTCTCTCAACACGTACTATACTTTACATTTCTTGACCTCCTTTGAGAGCAAAGTGCCCCAAAGTGAATTTGAAAAAGTGGTGTTTTCAGCCTTAAACGGTTTTGGCCACACTGAGCTAAATCAAATCGATGCAGACACATTCCCCGATGTGACAGTGGCGTCGTTGCTGTCATCTGGATTAGCTGCATTTTTCTCCACGTGTTTCCGGCTCCTGTCGACATTTATCCCTAAACCATGGCCATTAAGTACAGCGCTGCACTAGAGGAAATTCTACCATTTCTCAAGGGAGGTTCAGCCTTCCTTTATCTCCTCCCCTATCTATTATGTCAAATGCCACGGTGTGCTCATGTTCCAGTTTCTGAGCTGACCAAGGCGAGATTCGCACACCCACGCTTTCTGCCGTTCTTGACCTCCAGCCGTCTGGGCTGCATCACATGTACAAGCACGAGGGAAGTAAGGATGCACAGATAGACTCAAGGGAGATGGGGACAAAACAGGACAAAGGCAAACCTCCCATGGTGGGGGAATGGAAGTGCTGTCTGTGGAACTGCAGAAATACAAACTTTATACACTGAGGCTGTCAGGAAGCAAGCTACAACGAGGATGGTGAAGGTTTTCGACATGGCATGCTGCTCATAACATAGCTTTAAATATCAGAAATAAATAATTTACGCTGTTTAATGGACATAAGCATTGTCCAAGAAAATAACTTTTAAAGTATCGTCACATAAGGAATTTGGTTTCTAGACCATCTTCTCTATATTAAACCATATGTTCATAAAGTGGAAGTAATGGCTCAGAAGTGGATTTTTCTTAAATAATTGCACTTAGATGAAGTGTGCGTGTGTGTGTGTGTGTGTGTGTGTGTATGTGTGTGCGTGCATGATGACCGTTAAGCTAATTCTAATGTAAATGTCAGGCTATTTATTTATTTACCAAAGGCTCTGTCACCCTGTGGTTAGCTATCTTCTCAGAGCGTCTGTGTTGTCAGTGCCATTACATATCATTTAATCATAACATTTAAAAGGGATTAATTGGCTACCACCATGAAAAAATAGGATCACGCTGATCCACTGAAGTTATATTTATCCATATTGATTAAAGCAACTGGAAAGTTCTGTCAGAACAGAAAAGTAAGAATTAGATAAGAGTTTGTTTGGTCCTCTGCGATGGTGGTGATAGTGTGAAATTGTAGATGTAGTGTTTGAGCACAGAGATAAAGTAAGGGATGGATATATTATCATACTGGGAAGAAAAATATTGTCTTTGTCTAAAATGACATACATCTAATGGAAAAAAAAAATGTAATTATATTTCAGGAAGGTCAGTCTCTGCTGCTTGGAGAGCACGACTGATAGAGGATTTTTAAGACCAGACCGGTATTTGGTGATTTAGAAATCCCAAAATATGAGTGTTTCTTTTCTTTCTGGCATACAAGAGATAACGCAGTTTAAAAATAAACTTGTTATGTCGTCACAGCAAGTTGTGGATTACTCATTTACACTCTGCCTGACACTGCTTGGATCAGCCGGTTGTTGTGTTTGTGGCATTCCAGACGTGCTCCCAACAGGGAAGCTGCAAAGTTAATTTATTGGTAGAACTCTCATATAATTATATTTATTGCATGATATAAAAGACAATATAATATAATATTAACAGTTTGCTGCTATATTGAGAAATATTAGCTAGGCTCAAGCAGTTTACTGCCATTTACAAATAATTTCTTGTGGATTAAATTAATGTCAGTACTGTTTAACATTATTGTTAAAAGTCTTTTCATACTTTTATTTCTCAATTTAAAAAAAATTGCAGAGGATTAAAAAAGTATTTTATAAAAGTACAACGTTGCCCTATAAAACTACTCAGTGTTTTATTAACATGTTGGCAAAACTCAATATTAGTACTTTTTACAGTTTTCCCCCCATGTACATAAGATAATGAATCTAGTAACACTTGGAGTAAGTTTATATATAATGATATATATAATTAATGTGGCTGTGAAATAATCAGGATTTATTTTTTTTACATTGTAAAATAGTAAATTAACACCACGCAAATGAGTGAGTGAAGTGAAAGCGCAGAGGTTGCGTTGAGCTTCATAACACAGCCATGTTTTTCTTCTTCGTCTCGTTATTTGGAGATTTGTTCTTCCTCACAAATCCCGACAGTGATGTTCACACTGTTCACAGGAGTGACAGGAAGGTGAACTTCACACGTAGCTTTTTCTTTTGTTTGCCACGTCTAGTGTTGCCTTCACGGGCTAAATCTACTTGAGATGCTTCTTGGAATTGTGTTTGAAACAAAACATTGCATTCCTTCCCTGAGGTAAGTTGTGTAGTGTTTTGCTCGCTAGCGAGGATTTGTGGATACACAACAAAGTCAAGATGTGATCATGTGCGATCTCCGGAGAGCTCATACTGGCTTACCCCCCCCCTTTTTTTTTTGTAACTGCTGGAGTTTGATCAGCAATTTAATGATGAACAGGAAATAAAAGTACACAATGGCTTCTATTCAAATACACAATTTTAATAAAACATGAATGATGTAGGAAAAAAAGGGAGGAATTATGTTTTCGGCATTAAGGATTTTTTTTAATGAGATGTAGTGAACGTCACTTTCATGAAATGCAGTTTTTAAAAAGAAAAAAAAATAAAGCTTGACCATAGTTGAGTGACCAAAAGCAGAAAAGTAGGAACATGAATTAAAACATGTAAACATCCAATACAATTTAAGCACATGTAGTTAAAAGGTTACATTATATATTATACACACTATAGCATATTGATTACTACATTTTATTTTTTAGCAGAATTACAGGATCACAATAAAAAACATATTTAGTTCCCTTTGTACTGACATACTTTAAATTACATTTATTATTATTATATTGATAATATTTTAATAATGTCACCATCTTGCTGTCTGTTGCTAAGATTTTCAGCAGAGCTAATAGAGCTAACCGTTTTTTTGAATTAATTATGCGTATCGGATATTGCAGTAGCATTTTAAAAAAAACCATGATCAAAGTGAAATCCGTTTGCAGGGCATAAATCCAACTATCAGCTTTACAGGTAAAAAAAATTAATAAACTCTTAGGGGCACACGGACACAGAGGGTCTGTGCAGATATTAGTCTCTCCTTTTCACTGAGGTTGTCTTCATCCCAATAAGAAGACTCTCTCCATTTCTAGGCATCCCTGTATTTTTTTTTTTTTTTTTTCTGCAATGAGCTTGCCACATCCACAGGGAGAAAGTCTTCTCATGTTTGTGTCCAGTGTGAATAATTTTTCTTGAGCCAATTTATGTTTTACTTTGAAGGGGAAGTCTGGGTGGTTGGTGGAAAGCTTTCAAGCCCTTTTGCTTTGAACATCAAACCGCTTGTCTTAAAATTTGCTCTCGGAGTGAGAAGTGAAGAGCAGAGAGTGAAGGGAAAGGGGGAGAGAGAGCGATACCGACATGAGGAGTAGCAGGCAAGGTGTCAGGTGAGTGATTTTAAAGTTCTCCTGAGGGGCTGCACTGCAGGCGCAGATAAGAACAAACTCCAAATGTCATGACAGCTTCGGAAAGAAATTAAATTTACCTCAGAAAGGACGTTTTTGACATGCTGAAAGAATTATTTAAGTTCTGCTTTAATGAGCCTTTCGGTTAACAACTTGTCCCTCAGGAGCGTAGCTTATGGTGTTGTCACCTGGTCATGTTCTCTCAGTGGCTGCCCTTGTGCCATTATCTTGTGCAGGGGCTGTCCACAAATGAGTTGAAGGACGTAATTAACCTTCTGCACAAATTATGGCAGATGCATGGGACACTGTGGAAAAAACCTTTATCTACTTACATAGTTCATGGTATGAGTAAAAAAATGTCATGGCTTATGCATAAAAATGGTAATTAATTGATAAAACAAAATGTTCGCGGCTGATTATCAGTCATAATGTGGACACCGGATAAGACCCGACACCTCTAGAAGATACTGACCTTTAACAGATTCAATTCATCAGCCATAGATGTGTTAGGTTCACCTCTCAAATAAAAAACACAGGAACAGTGGAGGTTATACTTTTCAGTGATCTTTGGTGTCTAATTATTTTGTATATTTGTATATTGTATATTTAGATTTTGCCTAGCTCCATGAACACAAATAAACATCCATGCATCCATTTTCTACTGCTTTATGTGAGTTTGGGTCCCAGGGGCAGCAGCCTTAGAATAAAATCCCAGACCTCCCTTACCCCAACATCCTCCTGCTTTTCCCAAGTCAGCTGAGAGATACAATCTCTCCAGCGAGTACCTGGTTTTGCCCTGGGGCCTCCTAACCAGTACAACATGCCTGGAATACCTCACCTTGGAGGTGTCCTAGTCATCTGGCTCCCTTTGATGTGGAGGAGCAGCGGCTCCACTCCGAGTCCCTCCTGAATGACCAAGTTGGTTCACCTTTCTGTAAGGGAGAGCCCAGCCACTCTTCGAAGGTCGCTAATTTCTGGCGCTTATATCCAGGACCTCATTCTTTTGGTCACTACCCAGAACTTGTCACCACTCATACACTATACGCTGAGGTACTTGAACTTCTCCACTTGAGGAGTGCCCACACAGAAATGGAAGTCCAAAAGAAGTCCAAGATGATTTTGGACTTGGAGGTACTCATTCTTATTCCTGCCGCTTCACATTCGGCCACAAACTGCTCCAGTGCAAGCTGGAGGTCACCACCTGATGAGATCCCGAGGCCGCCAAAGTGGAGACCCTCCACCACTTGACTACCCCTAGATGCTCCATCCATAAGAACTAAAAGGGCAACCCTGAAAAATATACATCTGGACAAAAATTTATAGTGGAAATTCATTTAATTATTCATTCATTTGTAATGTTTTCTACCCATTTCCATCTCTTTTGGCACTCTACTTGAACCATTTTCATTAAACAGCTTTGTTACTGAAGCTTATAGATGGATAAGCTGACTTGTCACGCTTTTGCAAAAGACCCTGCTAGTCTCCCACATATCTCAAATGTGTCATATTTTCATGCCACGAGATTAAATATTCATTTGTGCCTTGGCTTTCAGAACTGCAAACCTTTACAATGTCTATTATTTCTAAGACCTATCACTGCTCCTCACGATCCAGAGATAAATTTCACCCCTGTGATCGCAGCCATCTGGTGAGATTCGAACTCGGGACTGTGCTCACTGCGGAAAATCCCATGTTGAAGTGCAGCCAGTGCGACTTTTAGACGCACCCTCGTCCACGCTTTGTACTCTTCGCTGGCTACTTATTTTCTCGCTGTTTTGTTGTCAGTCTTCCTGCTACCAGAGAAACGCAGGAGTCATATGGTAGTTGCCTTTTGGCAGTGAGGTTAATCAAAGGGGGCTTTGTAGTGGCAGCAGTCCTTTTGGTTTTGAGGAGGAGCCAAAAGCTGCTTCTGTGGCAGCAGTTGCTGGATCCTCCAAAGTGGGTCAGACTGAGCAGCACACAGAAATTTATATTTAATGTTCCCTGTGGGACTGATGCTTTAGACCATGAATAATTCTTCGTAGGCTATGGCAGCTCTCAGTTATATGCTCCTGTATACAACGTAATGCATGACCGGTCATGGTTGGTGATTATAAATTCAGAAATTAAGTTCGCAAGAGATTAATTTTCTTTATTATTGGCTCTTTCAATCTGCATTGTAAGGCTTCCTTTTGTGGTTTCTGTTGTTCTGTGACAGCATGTTCATGCTTGTCTTTGTTAAGCAATACAAAGACAGAAATGTGAGCATGCCTGTATCTTGTCTGGACATTACACGCCAACATCAATTGTGTGCTAAGTGTTACTGCACAGTTGGTGTGGATTCATTGGCTTGTGTTGGTGTGTGAAAGTGGCACCACTTTGTGAGCCTGGTGCATGAAAGTGGCATTGCCTCACCAGTCAATAGCATGAATTATGTATGGCAGGGGAAGGTGAAAGCCATGTTCTGCATCATCTGCAGGCTGTTCAGCAAATTAACATTTGGACAGCCATTTGCTGGCTTTAGGAGGGGTTCGTGCCTTATTTAATGGCTTGCTTACAGTTCAGAGTCATTTTTCTTAACAGGTTTCGTCTCTTGAAAATCATTTGCGACTGAAGCAGTCCCACTTTACAGGAGCAGACTATAATGCGTGGGCAGTGAAAAGGGCAGATGGAAGTGATGTTTAATTGGCTAGCCTCCTGTCAGGTCTAATCCGTACTGGGGTTCTGCCTTCGACATCACTGGAAGTATGTTTCCCTGAAAGACAAGCTTTCAGCCTTACATGTTCATTTCACCTCTGAAGACACTTTCAGAGTCTCATTCTAGCTTCCTTGGTTTCCTTGAAGCCTGATTTGATAGGACGATGGCTCTACCTGTCACATGCTTTACTGGCAGAGGTTTCCTGCATTATTAATCCCGTGGAAATCTGGCATGTCAGTAGTCTGTACAGAGACCAAGGTTTGTCATGATGAAGGTAAAAAATATTCAAGCGCAAGACAAAAATGTCACTACAGGTCACGAGAAAGGTCTCGAAAGAGGAAAAGGTCTGCATGCTATGAAGCTTCAGTTCAATAATTTAACTCTCTTTTTACGGCATTCTTAAAAGAATGCCTGAAGAAGGTTTTGTAGATTGAAAAGAATCTTTTGAAAGTAAATAAAATGAATAAGTTGAAGCCCAAGTGTGTGCAGGCCTTTCCCTTTGTGTCCTTGGTCTGTCATTCAAAAAATCTTAATAAGCACATTTGACCAAAAGTGATAAACTCCTCTGATGAGCTTTAGCATGTAAACGTAGCATTCAAGTCACTCATACCACCTTAAACCACCTGATTAATATTTATAGCCCCCTTCCAGTACTGGCATGGCCCTTGGGACACAGGCAGGGGTCCTCTGGGGCTATTCTGGGCTCTCTGGTATCAGGAATATGAACAGCAGATCTTTTAGGTGCTGTGGGTTTTGAGTGAGTCTTGTCCTGGAGCATCCTGTAGAAGCACTTTCCAATTATGATCTAAAGAGTTTGGTCGCTGTGTGTCAAAATATTATTCACATAAGTGACAGGAACAAAGGTTCCTTCGTACAAAATTGCAGTGTAATAAAAAAATCAATGTTATTTACTTTACCTGTCAGTGATTTCATTGCTGTTGCTGATCAGTGAATTTTCTCTCTGTATTTCATCAGTGATAGGCTGCTAATGGTTGGTTTGGGAAATTAGGATTTACCTTTTTTGTTGTTTTTGTTAAATCCACATCTGAAAACTCTTTTAGTTTTTCTCTCAATTTTATTTGGATCTGTTTTGCCTTCTGGCTGCTACCCTCCCTCTGGTATACCCTTATTAACTAGCAATCATATATCTTATCACCCTTCTTTGGCCTGACTAAGGGCAACATTGTGAAAACCGTTATTAGTACCTTTGTGCAGGTTGTTTACAAAGCCAAAGCTGCCTTGTAATTTGGCTTCTTTATTCAGATTAACCTTCCATGTTTTCCATTGATTCTCAGGATAAGCTTTTTAATGCAATATAGACACAAATAAAACCTCCCGAGAGCCATGACCCATGACTGATTTTATAAGCTAGCTAGAGGCAACATACTGAACCTTTTCCTCTGAGGGAAAAAAATACATTTGGGACTAGTGAAGAGAAACGGCATGCTTCCAAACCTGTATGTATTCGTCCCAGTAGGCCTTAGACTGGCCTTTAGTCACGCTCAAATATTCTTTCTCTCATAATCTAAGCGCTTTAATCCAAGTGCTGAATACTTTGGATCAATTTTGATTTAGGAACACGGTCCAGGAAAGGCTGCGCAACCACTTACTGACTAAAACATCTTAAAGTCCAGTTCAGTTTAAATTTTACATATACAGCACCAAGCCGTGAACTTTAAATCTCCTAGACAATCAAAATTGATTTTAACTCCTTAAGACTTATGTTAAGAGGTCAAGTCTGTAGGCGTGAGCGATGTCATTTGGTTAACACTGGAGTCTAGAATCATGTGTCTATAAGCAGTGAACGTGTATGTTACATAGCTGGTGGTCAATTATTTTGATTTTTTTTTTTTTAAACTTACTTATACGGTCTGCCCACATGTGAAAAGAGATGGTTGTGGATCGGCTCACGCTGTCAATTTTTCTGTTTCCATTTTTGTTTTTAACAGTTTTCAAGCTAAAGTGCTTTCGTAGCACATTTCTTTCGAGGCCATTGCTCTTTACTTAAGCACCGAAGTAATGTTTTGCCTTTGAACACCTAAGCCTCAGGGAAATCACAGCTTTTTACAAATACTCGGTTCACAGGTTCAGGTCCGCTGATAGTATGGTGAGTGAGCTGTGGAGTTTTTTCAAAGTACTGTGTTGATGTCAGATGGAGTTAATATTTGTTGTGAACTTGTTTTCACCATGGTGTACGTCAAACTGTGACCTTAAGGATATCAATAACCAGCTATGAAAAAAAAAAAAGGCCCTCTTAAGTAGGCGGAGGTTCGTAGAGAAGGAGCGAATCGTCAGACGTCTCTGTATAAACCGAATCCGTTCTGGAGTTGGACAAATCCATGAAAAATATTGGACCACTGTTTTTAAATAATTGCTTCCTGAGACCTGATTTGCTTTATGCAATCTTTTTCTGCAGCTTTGTATAATTTTTTTTTTTTTATAACAGATTAAACAAGCATTATGTTTCTTGGAAGTATTTATAAATTTGCTTTTAACTGACAACGAAGACTAGATATAGTTCAGCATCACAGTTCATTAATTCTTGTATAATTTCCAACTTCTGTTATTCTCTCTTTTCTTGTCGAGATGCTGCAGAGAATAAGTAGACAATTAGTAGCAAGATTCGAGTTCTTGCTGCTAAAAGATCTGGATATATTTTGGTCCAGCGACTGTTTTGGAAAAGACGATAATGTTTCTTCTTCGGTGTATGTTGTGTAGTTACTTTAAAGGAAGGACATTTGTGATTTCACACAGTGAAATGAAAATAGATGAAAAACTATCAGCAGTCAGTGAATTCGTTCATTTATCCATATTCTTGACATCTACCATATTTAAAATTACTTGGCTATTAATATAGCTCATAATATTTTTCTACTAGTTTCTTTTTTAGGCTCACTCTCAGTGTTTTTGGACTGATGTGATGGGAGATGGATCAGTCTATGCACTGGTGTAGAGACTGGCTTTATATATGAACCTGTATGTGAAAAATGTGCAGTATTCATTATATCGTATGTACATAATGGGGGAAAAAAAGCAATGTAAAGCAAAAGGCTGCTGAGTATAGCATTATACTGCTGTTTGAATAACCCCCTGTCCTCTCTCTTCTTCTTCTTTCCCCCTAGGTAAGCACTTTCTTTGCTCTCGGTTGGTAGTGGTGATGGAGGAGGGATTGGCCGAGCGTGCATCCTGTTGCTGTCAGCCCCGGTGAAGGTTTCAGGCGGCTGAAATGTGAGGCAAGAGTGTTTAAGGTGATGCATTGAGTCGGTGTGTTCATAACAGAGATGCACCTAGGTCTAGTTCTGGCAAAGTCAGCAGTATGAACACAATGAAGCGAATGCCCTCCCGTCACACACTAAACCCTTCTACCCAGTGAGCCATCAGTAGACAAAGAGGCGATGGTAAAAAGAAGGTCTAAATTTGAAGGTGTGCACACACCAAGACCCATGTTGCTTTGGATCATTGGGGCAAAGCACGGTCTGCCTTGCAGAGAGTGCAGGCCACTGTGACACGGTTTAATGTTTTTAGAGTTTGGTGAGTTTTGCTGGACCTCTGTGATCTACTTCACCGGTTTATTTCCAGAGAGCTGCGTAGACTCATTTTGTACTCACACAGACTGACTTGAAGGGAAAACTTTTAACAGATTGCTGAATAACTTCTTGATGTGTTACACAATTCAAGCTTGTCCTGGGTATTTGAATGGTAAGTCTGGGTTAGGGTCAGAGTTTCCTCCAGTTCCAGACTGCCTTTGATTTTTTTTTTTTTTTAAATATCTTCCTCAGAATAAAAGTAAAGTCGCAGGCAATGCTGGTTTGAGTTAGGTAACACCACTCCGCAGGATGCTAGATGCTACATTCCTACCTCGGGGAATGAATTAACTTTGCTCTGTGTGAATGTCCAAAGGAGAAAAAATAAAAGGCAAACATGCTGCTGGTATTTCTCCTGATGAAGGCTGTTTGGGTCCATTTGTGTGGTTTTGTCCCCATGTAAGATGCCACTGACCTGGTGCAGGTTGGAAGCCTTGGTGTTAACATCGATGTTGCATCTTGATTGTAACTCTGGTGCAGTCAGACTCTCAGCATGTCGGCAAAATACCAACGAAGTGAAGGCTGGTATTAGGTATATAAAAAAACACCAACACAGACTGATATAAAGCCTCAAAAAGAAGGATTTTAGGCTTGTTTGGAACAGTTTATTCTTCCTTGTTGCTTTCCTGTACGAGTATTATTTGGACCATTAAAATCACTAGCATTTAAATTTCAGTGCACCAAGTAACCCCGCACTACATTTACAAAATGCAAATCCTTGTAGTATTCCCTTGAACTGAAGAAGTAGCTTTTGCATTTCCACATCCAGCAGTTAATGCGTGTTTTGAAAGCCGAGCATGATATAAATGAAGACTAAACGGCAGCCTAGACTGATGGTTCTTGTTATCTTCTCTTCTGTTCTAAACTGGCGTGAACACTAAAAGAGGCAAATTATGGCAAACAGCACTGACATGTTCATTATGTTTAACTCAATTAACAGAGTCTAGTATTTGACATGTTTTGACATTGTGCACTGCCAGAATTTCTAATCTCCGGGGCTGACATGCTACCAAGATGTAAATAAATGCACCAGTTTGAGAGTGCCTTATTTCACTATTCTGATTTGAATGTAATTAGACAGTTTATGTAACTATGTATTTTATAATCTGGTCAAATACACAAATGAGCCACATGTTACTCTCTGCTGTGTATATTCTTTGTATACTCACTAAAGGGTGGCCAAGAAGGAAAGGAGCTAAAATGACTTGTTTCAGATAGAAAAATTAAATTAATCATGGGGCTGTAAATATGACACTGTGCTCATATTGAATGATTCAAAGCTCCTCTAGTAGGATTAAAAATATAGAGCTGGAAATTGTAAATATGCTAATATTATTTTTTGTAAATGCTAAGATTTTTTTTTAAACAGCTTGGCACTGTACTTTTTTAACAGATGTAATTCACGTAGGAGTAATTTTATTTTCAGTTTCATGTAATCAGAATAGACGGTACCATAATGACTACTAAACTGGATTAATGTTAAATTTACTCAGTCTTTTCTTGGACTACAGTGAAGCTCTTTGCATCGGGCTTGTTGACAAGGAGAAGAATAAAGAATATTAAAAGCATCATCTCGTAAATATATTAAAAAATGAGCTGAAGCATCAGATATCTTGCACATGCATGCTTTTGTATGCCTGTATAGAGGTACTGTATCCACAGTCGCATTTGATGTATCTATGGGGTAGAAATTCAGTGGAACATAATTATCCTAAGTGCACTGCATCATTCTGCTGCGAAAAAAGAACATCTTTCCATTTCAAGCCTCCCACTTTGCATTTGATAGAAACAAAGCACATCTTTTATAACAACCACTAGCAATGTGTCATTTTCAAAGTGGTATGTGCATTTAAGATATGAGGTTGGATGTGTGAAGCCACTGTGGCTTGACACTTCTAATATCCAACTCTACCAGTGACAACTGAATTTCTCGAGTATTTAGCGGTTATTCTCGTTCGCATTCATGTACCGAGATATCTGACTAATTGTATTATTCAAAGGAGTCGAGTATTTTAAAAGGTGATTAAAACAAAGTTGATGTAGATAAATATGGATGTGAAACACCAGGATAGGGGAGTAAACAAAAGTCTTCATTTCAGTTGCTTTGACTGCAAATGCATTAGCTTAGAACCAGTTTAGAAAATACCAAGAAAAATGACAGAGACAGATCTGCCAGGCTTTAAACTAGATTCACTTAATGCTTTTGTTTCATCCCTCATCCTGTGCTAAAGCGTCAAGTCTGCTCTTCGCTGACATTTGAAGAATGTAATGTGGTAGCTCTGCAGCCCAGCTTGAGTTCTCTGTATATATTTTTTATCTCTTTTGTATCTTAAACAGGTGTGAACAACACTTTATGACTACCTGCTCGTCACATGCTTTGATTAGGACCTTTTGGTAACACATTTCGACACACTTGGAGCATTATTTGACAGGCAGCGTATTGCTTTAGTAGTATAGAATCCGATGGAGGTCCATATAAGGCCCCGGATGACAGATGTCAGTCATTGTTTGGTTAAATTAGACAACAACAGCAAAGTGCACCTGGCTACAGTACAGTACTATTAAGTCTATTAAAGATGTTAAAGTACTTCTCTTTCTTTGACTAACCTACACAATGAAGAGGTTACCCAGCATCCCTATGTCGGGATGCAGGAGAAATCTTCAATTTTAGAACAGCGGCACCATCTTGCTCTTTTTCTTTTTTTAAGATACTACAGATATACTACATTGTTATTTATTTAGCTTCTAATTAAAGCAGTTAACCCGTTACCCCCAATAAGACCACTGGTCTGTCATTCAATTAATCTGTTTATCTGCTTGTAAATCAAATCACAGTTTTACAGTTCTTAAAAAAATGGTACTTGTAATGATAAATCAATAGGATCGCGGTGCAATTTAGTAAATAAAAATAACAGAGGAGGTGAAAGAATATTTTTATAACTTATGACAACTGTTTTACACATGTAATCACATTGTCGACATTAATATTTTTTTATTATGAAATTAATATGCACAATGTTCTCACTCTCAAGTATTCCTCTAACATGTTAAACCAAAAACCTTCCAGAGAGGCCTGGACTCACTCGGATATAATGTGAGATGTAAATGGAGACCAATCTATTTCAATCCTAGAAACAGATGGTACTTGAGCTGTGGTTAAGAGTGGTAAATGATCTGCTCCCAGCTTACCTTTATCACTGTCTAACTGAATGAAAAACTAGCATCTGATAAATGGACAGTTGGATTAAAAGCCCAAGAAAATAGATTATTAAAACTTTGGCAAATTGAATTCTTGAGGATTTAATGTGCTGCTTAAGTTATTTTGTTTAAACAGCTGTCTTTTCTTTGAGGCGAGGTAAAATAGCCCGCCTTAGATCCAGAATACAGATAATGGACTGACAGCACTGTTTACTGCGAGTCAGTATCTGTAGCATTTCTGTGGGAATTCTTGTGCGGTTGCATGCTGGTTTTAGACACAGAGGCGATGGAAAAATACAGAAATGTCAAGATATCCACTTATCCTCCACTTCACCAAATCTGAGAGGTTCAGAAGTTTACTGTCAGTTTATGACCTTTCTATACATTTCTTCAATAAAACCACCAAAGCACTCACAGGCTTTCTCAAAGATCACACAATGTGGACCTAATTGAGAAAAATTTATGCTTCAACCATATGGAGTTGGGTTTTTTTCTTAAATAAAACAACAATTACATGTGATTGATTGGGTTAATTTGTCAGTAAAGGCCTTACCTATGTTAAGTTCATTGTTTAGTGCAATGACACTGTGCACTGTTCATGCAATTATCAGAATGACTGAAGGTAAATACCAAACATTTTACTTCAGAATCACAAGTTAGGAATTGAATCTGCATCAGATGAGTTTAACATATCAAAGGACACAAATGTGAATTAAGGCTACAAGTCATGCTAGTTGCTCTGTGAGCCCGTGTTTGCTCGAGGCTTGGAGATGAAAAGTCAGGGATTATCAAAGTCATTACATTTCATCCTTTGGCAAACATAAATGTGCAAGATTATGGCAATGTATTCAGTGCTTGTCATGATTTCTCACAGACTAAAGTAGCGGGGTGACCAACAGACAGCACAGACACTTACATGGTGCAATATATTGATTGCATACACTATGTGAAGTACTCTACGGCCCTGACGTTACTGTTATCATGATTTCTCCATCGCAGTAACATACATGCACATTACATGCCCCAGAGGTTGTAGCCCTAACTGCCATTAACTTAAATGGTAGCCTCAGAACAGGCTTCTTCAATAGAGTTAAAGACTAGCTTTGACTTGAGAAGACCTGTATGTGATACACTTAATCTCTGTCTGTCTGTCTGTCTGTTTGCTTCTTTGTCTGTAAAACTCCTTTTACGATATCAGGTGTTAAGCAACCACACTTGGCACACAGGTAAATCTATCACATACTATGATATCATATATCTGGTTTAGTAAATATTAAACATACTACTTACATGACACACAATGTTATGAGTTATTAACCTGTAACAGGTTGATGTTGGCTAAATTGCAATATAAATGTGCTCAAGGCAAAGGGATTCCAAGCTATGTGTGTGACGCTATCCTATTTTTGTGGATGTTATTGACATGTACTGTATGGGTAAACCATGAGGCATGTCAGAATGCAACCATATCAAAAGTGAAATTATAAAAATCCACATTTACTATATGGGTAGATATATTCTCTCTCTCTCTCTCTCTCTCTCTCTCTCTCTCTCTCTCTCTCTCTCTTTCTCCGGGCAGGCGGGATAGTACGTCGGACGTGGTCGTGTCTGCTGCTACATTTTTATTTTCTCTTGAAAGGTGAACGAAATGGAAAGGAG